>JTDE01004810.1:42839-58633 GCA_014338405.1 Paragonimus skrjabini miyazakii
CAAGGCTGAACACGGTCACCCCACAATAACCTGGGTCGGAATCCAAATCGTCAATGTAGAAAAGATGTAAAAATCATGAGTTAGCATACGCGAAACTCAAAGCCAGTGCACTTTTCAAAAGAGGCCAGCCGAAGTGTATACCTGAACGAGGAAGCTGCAAGAAACTGTGCGTACTGTTCACATGATCGCCTATTAATAGTCGACTACTCATTAATGACAGTTCCTACCTCTCTTCGAAGTACTGAGCAATACGGTGGACTGGTTCCACGAAGTCAGTATGGATAAGACCTTGCGATTCAAAAACACGGGAATTCACAGCCAGAGATAATCGAAAGAGCAAAATTCAATATAAAGTGGTCATCCATTAATAGGATCAACAAGAGCGCAGTTCGCACCATGTTGGGAACAAACGGAATTATATGGAACTATAATCACCTGATGAAAGCGAAACAACGTTTTCATTCGCTACTTCATTTCCAACCAGTAGACAGACAACATTATTCAGTGTACCATCGAGTCGAGCCAGTCTACATTACCATTTTTGTCCAGCCATTAGCCCAGGGTGTTCATTAAAAAAAAGCCTACTCCACATCGCCCAGCAAGTCAGATTGTTTAGCGAGTATTACCGGGTGAGACATCTTAAGCTAACAAACTCCCTGCAGCATCGTTGTATTGACAGATCATCATCCTAGTCATTTTGCCTCATCCGGCGCACATCGAACTGATGATTGAAAGAAAGAGCAGCGGTCGTGAGCTGATGTGGTCATGGACTATGAAAACTTTGATGGCCCAAGTGGGCAAGATCAGGAGATGCCACTCACCAGGATGAAGACTGCTTGATCGTCCATACAGCTAGGTAGAAACATTTTCGGTCACGATAGTGTGTCATCATTATTGGCAAGCTTATTGATCCCTCATTGTCTTCCATAAGAATTTTTATTGTTCTTGTTAATTTTTCATGTTCGCACTCTTGCGTTTACCGAATAGCCGCAATTTTGGGAAATACTGTCAAGGTCAACAGTAGTTCAAACCATAGTATATATCCATACAAAACAAAGACAAAAACACACGTGCATGTAATATGCGTGTGCATGTTCAACAATTTCGTGTCGCTCTGATAGACTCTTATCAGTTCGTACCTACGGTGACGCGCAACAAGCAATCACGATTGGGAACAACCTAATGTTCGGGATGTCGAAGGTGACATCTACGATTCCAGCTAACTAGAAGAAGGATAATTCAATAACATGTGAATGACCTGTGACGATGAGAATCAAATTCAGTCAAAAATAGTATAAAAAAAACGAACTTTCAATTACGAACAAAATGCAATACCTTTTTTTCTTCTCTTTTCCTATACAGGGTTTGCTTTTTGCTTCATGATTGTGTGGCAGTTAAGCATCACCGCGAACTATTGATTAATTGCTGTCTATGAGGATGATGGTTGAAAGTGAAAGGTTCCATTGTCGACTACAACACCTTAGACTTCACGAATATTGGGTTTCAAGCATTGGAACAAGGTAAACGTCCAGTTTATGCTTGCAAAAAAAACTAAGGTATCTGGCAGGCTGTGTGAAAAAGAGCTAACAAAACTGATATTCACCTTGGTTAAAACGATGGACTTCGATGGACAAATCCCAAGTTTATGTTACCATCAGAAGACACCCGTTAATTCTGTACACCGCAGACTAATACATTACGATCAGTACCTAGGCTTCAAATAACCTCGTTCGCTTAGAATGAAAATGAACGGATAAGGTGTGTCGGAGGAGTCTCTAGAACAATGAAGATACCTTAAACTAAAGAAATACCAGTCGTTACCTAGCATAAAAAACCCTCAGATGAAGACTTCTGAATGCAAACCGACTAAGCACAAAAGATAAGATTGGATGTACCTAATGCATACTACAAATAATGTATCATAAGCAAACATCTAATACAATTTGTTCTGTTCTTTGACTATGTCAACCGAGGAACAATTCGTTTGTATAGTACGACAGATCGACCGCCAGTGTGTCAAACAGATCGTTTCCGTGAACGGGATTGATAAGATCGAATAGGATTTTTGTAACGTCCTCTATGTAGACGACAAAAGAAAGAGAATGATAACACATGTCGCTGAGCACAACAGGTATGCACGGTTCTGCCCATGAAACACACCAGCCTCATGAGATGAAGGAGGATGCAACTAACGCCCTTTATGCATGGTTGACGAACTTGGGACGTCTTATAAAGGTATGCATTCTCATAAAGAATAATGTGACATCCAATCTGTCGTCAAGTGCAATTAACATGTGTGTCAACCACAATCACGGCAAACTCACACCTGTTGTGAATCGAATCCGTAAGTAACGGCAGACACAGATATTTATCAAGAACATCCCATTCATCTGCATAATGGCTCCTTATGTCGACTAATCGCTTCAGACAAAACGCATTGTAATCATACCACGGTAAAACTCGTTTGGCTCTCATCATCATCATCATCATCATAGACAGCAATACATCAGTGGTTCACACTGATGTTTAACTGCCACACAACCACGAAGAAAAAGCAAACCCTGTATAAGAAGAGAGGAGAAAAAAGGGAGGGGACCTAACCGCTAAAAAATAGCTACGTCTACATTCAAACATACAACATCAAGGCACCTACACCTTGCAAACAAACAACCGAGCTGTAAGTGAAAGTGAGGCGTCATCAGCAAAACAGCTTCCTTGCGGCCTTCACTGCCCCGCATTCAAAAGACACACAAGATGGATGAAACGTGGAATACACTGTTGCACGAATAAATGGACAGATGTAGTTAAACTCGATCATTCCGAAGGACGACATTCGGAGTAAATGTTCCCACATCAAGGACCTGTAGATTAAGCACCTCACGGCGTGATCTAGAAACAACAGATGAAACCTTCCCGTTGTCCAGAGTGGCTCATGTGAACTGAATTATCATTACCTTGCAATATACTACCGCCGAATCGCTCACACTAAAAATTCTGAAAGCGTACTCCCTTGTTCAAGTCTATACGACAATTATATATCAGTTTGCCTTCCGGATCACAAACAATCAGTAAATTTTAGTATTTGAATGTCAATATGCCGAGATTAGTAAAATTGCACCGAGTCCAGTGAGAATGTGACTGGTCGAATGAGTGGTGTTCAGGTATACCATAATAGTGAGAATATGTCCCATCCACTCTGTAATGGACGATATTCTGGAAGGAGATATCAGAAGTTTCCAGAACCTTGGAGTGGAGCTTCTACTAGACAGCAAACCGACTGATAGTGAATCGTCAAAGTGTAGTTACAATATTGAGTTGATACTGACTCTGTCTCCGTTGCTGCCGGGAAGTCGCTAGAGACTGTCGATTGCATCACCAAGCTGCGTAGTGTCATTTAGTCAGCTTGTAGTATCGATAACGCGGCGTCCACGAGAACAGCGAAAACATGTGATGCATTCGCCAACCTCTACCACTAGCGGCGTCGCGAAGAGGACCAGTTGTCAGCTAAAAGCAGGGTTCACAATGCGTGCGTGCGTTCAGTTTTGCCTTATGGATCTGATACCTGGCCCATTCGTGCGGAAGATTCACAGAGACTATCGGTATTCGATCACCGTTGTCTGGACCAACAATTTTGTATCAAATGGGTTGGCTGTGTGTGCAACGCGGTCTCCCAAAGAAGATTGAATGACCGTCACTTTTCGCCACAACCCTATGAAGATGTTCTCCATTAAACAGCCAACTGACCTGATACTAACAAGCTGACCAAACTAGTCATGAGCATGTTAGACGATCAGAAGGCTAACCCAAGAAGAAAAGCTTGATGACAGCAGTGTCATTGTGGGGATATTTCAAGTTCCGCACTGCAGGTTCACCAATGAAGGATAACGTCCTCATTCTAGCAATATTCAAGATCTACCTGTAACGCCAAGGGTGATGTCAACTGGTTCGCGGAGAATGGCGTCCGGACACTCTTCGGCCAGTTGCTCAATTTCCATACCACCCTGTTTGCACGCCACGATAATAGGACAACCTGACTCGCGATCCATCAGAATGGCCAGATAGGTCTCTCTTTCAATATCCAATGCTTCGGCTACCATAACCTGCGGTAGTTTCAAGCAAGAAGGAGGGAAACAAAACAAATCCTGTGAGCATATGCGGTCTAAATTCATAAGAAAATAGGAAACGTTACCAATCTGTAATCTATAAACATCACCTTCTCATCAAAAAGAAGCTTGCAGTCACCCGAACTGTCGCCGAGCGGTGGAAAAAAATATTAAACCTAATAAACATCAGGCGTGCACACGAAGTGTCTATTTCATAATAAAACATCATTCTGACGCATCTCCTGACTAAGGACCGAAAAGCATGTCCAAATGATCCATAAACACAACCATATGTTGTGATCAAGAAAACCGAACGCCTTTATGACGTTAGACGCTACGTATATATACGCAAAGTAAATCTATTCAACCAGTGTCTGAATTGAAGTAAAAACTACACAGCAATTCCAGAAAACACAGCTTGAGAATAGGTTGGGATTAGTTAGTTTGGATAAAAAATCCGCTTAGTAAAAGTGTGGCAGTGATGATACAAAGCCGAGCACCTTCGTCATACGGCTAAGAACCGTGTTTATCAACACAAAATGATGACAATGGGCATCTTGCATGAATGGATTATATTCGAAAGGCATATGAACCGAACAACCACTGATCACCAGCTTCCAATGGACTTCCAACCTGATACTTCACTCCGCTGCGTTGTGGGCTAGGTTTCTTCTGAACCAAAGGACTTGAGTGGGACTCCTCAAGACAACCTTCTTCTTCAACCTGGGCAACCGAGAAGTATTCTGCTCTCACAGTTATGAACCCAACCGTAGAGTAAGTATGAATTTTGTCATGTTTTTCCGACACAACTCTTGGGTCAAGATGTTGGCGACCGGCTTTGCTCTCATCTCACATTCTACCGCACCAAATAAGTTTTCCTCGTTTTCATTTTTTTTCTGTTAAATAGCTCTTTACTTGGTAACCCCCCAATCCCGTTTCCAGACTCACAGATGAGACTTACCTCATTTGCCGCTCGTGGCAGAAGTCATAGCCAGGATAACAGTGTCAGACGAAAAGGTTCCTTTGTCTGAAAGGCACAACTCCCGACTGGCCCCCCGAACACCATCTAAGCTTGACACCTTTAATGTTCGAACACATGCAAATAGGTCAGCAGGCAGCTCTTGCGTGTACTTTGGAGACTCTGACCATCGATATCTGTTGTCTTGCTGAAACACGCTTCCAAGATTCTAGATCAATACTACAACTACAATCTCCGTCAGCCGCTGAACTATGCGCTTGTCTGGAGACGCTGCGGCTCAAGCCACTGGTCAAGCCGGTGTTGGAATTGCTGGAGGTAAATGCAAAAAAGAGGCTGCCTGACCGGATACCCGTAAACAGCCGTCTTTATGTTGTCAAACTCGAAAACACGGTTAGAGCATCCCAAACTTTGTCTATTTGGTGCTGTGGCATATGCTCCCAGACTAGTTCACACGCACTCAGAGACGGTTTCCACCAGCAGCACACAAACCTTTTGCACACCAAGCGGCGCACGGACAATGTAGTACTGACTGAAGATTTGAACATTCAAATAAGTAGGCTAAGTGCTAATGAACGTGAGATGGGTGACTCACATTCTGACGATATACGTCGAAAAGAGAGCTGTGAATGTTTGTTGCAGCTTTGTGTGGATAACGATCTGTTCCTGGCAAGTACTGATTTTCGACGTTCTGAACGTCAGTGCGGAACCTGGCGACCTCCATTATCAAGTCAATCGTGGACACAGATCAACCAAATAGCCGTCAGCTATCGGCAGCGTCTCTGTTAAATTAGTTTGTGTGGATTTCGAATAAACAGTGGCGTGCGCCAGGTTCGTTTTGCGTTTTGGTGAGAGGTCAGTTCGTTATCAAACGCGAACTGATGCATCTAAGCTAGCAGAGACACAAGCGCTCTATACCTGAAGGCACGCGGACCTCTAGCCTGGGATTACCACCCATCCCCCCGCCAGACGACAGTGAAGCACAATGGGCGAATATACTGTATGAAGTGCATAAATGTGAAATAACTACTATATATACATATATACAATCATATATATCAGACAGCGAAATTATCAGCCACTATATGCTAAATATACCCGGCTGAAACAAGCAACTCCTCCCGAACTTGTATTATACTTCATAAACGAAATAGCATCTTTGGAGAATGAGCTGAACATTCCCATGAAAAACTGTCGTAACGTAAGAGTAGAGTAATGTAAAGCAATGGCTTGCAATAAAGATCGAGTCTTGCATTTTTGACGTTAGACCGTTTATTTATTGACAGTGCTGGCGGAAGTCTTTATCCCAAAAAAAATTTCCCGGAATATTTTACTTTAAAAAAAACGTTTTCCGCACCCTAACGTGCTGAAACTTGACATTTATTTCTCCTCGGTCTTCTAACTGACCCATCCCAGTTTTACAGCACCAATTAAGGTGGAATTCTTCAGCGCCAATCAAAATCTATACATACGCAGACGTTGGTTTGCTATACTACCTTTAGTTGATGTGTAAACAAATTCTCGGTCAAAGATCAAAGTCTTTCGCGCTTTTCTGGGGTTTTGGGTGTCGTTGCTCGCGATTCGTAATTCGCACATTTGTGCGCCAACCACTTTGTTTTCATTGGCCACGCGGGTCATAAAGCAAAGGTGTTTTCTATTAGTACAACGACGGTATGCTCGTCATTGAAATAGAATTAATATAGCAGACAATAATAAGCCGTTGTTATTCACGCTTCTTGTGTGAAGTCCAATAATAACGGGCTATCTCGTTCAGTAAAACATGAAAACAAATGGAATCTCATAAGGATGCCAACATCTGGAGGTCCCCTCGAGTGATAAATGAACAGGAAATCACCGCACACAGAAATGACAAATTATATTGATAATACAAGAAAAGTGATGCGCAAAAACATTATCGAAAGCGGGGAGGCTAAGATCACAGACCGAAATGATAAGTAAATTCGGAAAAAACTAGTCCGACGAACACAGTGATTCACGACACGAGTTACCAAGTACGAGTCGTAGCTATATCCAATGGCATTGTTCACCAGAGGCATCTGTGTTCTTTGGACTTTAAACACGTCCTAGTTAGGTGTAGTCTGACAACACACATTTCATACCTCCGACTCAGATCACCGAATTATCGCCGTATTATCGTCTTCCCGTGTGCAGTGAACTGTAGCATAAGTGTGACGAGTTCCAGCCGAAGAGGGCTAGGAAACGAGACTATCAGCAAAGTTTGTCTGACATGAAAACAAGACGAGAAACCTTGTCATTTTTAAAGGATTATTCCAACCACAGGTAGCTAGCATTCTGAAGACCCCAGAGGTTAATAAGGCACTTTATGGAAAACCCCTAAGGGGACTGATTACAAGCACTGGATTACAAGCACAGTTCTGTTATACACTCAGTCATTCGAAAAAAGGATTGAGCATGTTGGCGCCACAAGTAACACAAGAATGGAACCAGGTAAATGGAACCGGCAAACAATAAACTACTGCTGAAATAACTCTCAAGTCAGACGAACTCGGCCATTTTTAGCTGCTCACCATCAAGCGTAAGTGCAAGCATCAACCACTGTCGTCTTACAGGAACATCCATTCTGCAGACGAAAACATTACACCCAGCTGACGAAACTGGCTATACTGTAAGTAAAGCATAAGTATCACAACAGCGGGACCGAGATCTCAAAGGCGATTTATGAAGCATGTACTGTAGCATGCGAAACATTGGTACGTGGGCTGAACAGATAATGGATCTCGGAGAAATCCCTGAAATTGTTAGAAGCTAGACGATATATTCATCCTGGCAGTTTATACAACAATTCCAGGAGAGATCCGTAGGAAGCTGAAACGTAGCCTGAAGGTTGGTCGTGAGGCTTGATTAATGGAGAAAGTTAAGGAAATGGAAACCGCTTTTGACTCAAGGAATACCGGCAAACTTTTCAGACTTATCCGTGTAAGTGATCCCAGACGACCGTTTGTCAGCGACACACTCGTCTATAGTGAGTTCAGCGTTGGGTGGAACACCTTGAGGGTCAATTTAACTGGCCCGCTTCTATCGTGTAGCCGCCACAGACCTGTAATGCAGCACCCTGGTCAGTAGATTTGGAGTCACCCACGGAGACTGAGGTCTGCGATTGCATTTCGCCTCTCAAACGTAATAGGGCCTATGCTCCAGACGATTTCGTACCGGCACTTTTCAAAGGTGGGGGTGGTAGGGGCTCTGACTCAGTTGTTTTAACCCGTGTGCAGGGGTTCCCCTGAGTGGGGATGTATAGATCACATTTTTACCCTTCGTTAAATTCTGGAGCAGTGTCATGTGTACCGCCGGCCAATAATTGTCGTATTTCCCGACAATAAAGATGAGTTCGGTTTGGCGGACCAATCTACACGTTCAGAGTCGCTTAAACGACCAAATATGTGAACATGCCGTCGGCGCTTTAATCCCATACATTGGCTCAGGTTAGGGTTTACGGTGAACTGTCTGAGAGTTTCGACACCAACAGTGGCATACGTCACCATTTTTATTCAAGTTTGTCATAAACAAAATAGTGGAAGATGCCCGCATGGACCTCCTACCTGGTGGAAGGCTGACTGATCTTGACTATACTGAACACAAAGTGCTCCTGTTTGACACGTTCCAAGCAGCACAAACAATGACAGACGCCATTCAGCATTCTGCTAACTACTTCGGAATGCGCTTTGCAGCCTCAAAGTACAAAGTGATTCTGCAGCATCGCTGTGATTACGAAGATTTAATGTTGGATTATGAAATCATGGAGATTATGGACCGGTTTGTGTACCTGGGAAGCCGCATCAGCGGCAGTGGCGAGCGTGTAAAGAATGAAACCAAACCAGGTTTCTCTAAGGTTATGGTGGTATTTGTTAATCTGGGAAACCTCTGGCGACGGAAAGGTATCTCTCTGGTGCTTAAAGGTCGCGTATATAAGGCGACAGTGAGGGTTGTGATATATTACGGCAACGAAACTTGGCCGATCAAGGTAGAAGACGTGAACTGTCTTTAGGTATTTGACCACCGAGGTCTGCGTTCCACCACTTACATCAGGTGGCACCAACGAGTAGGCAAAAAAGAAGTTAGGGAGCAGGCACTTAGTAATGATTGTCAAGCGAGCTCTTTTGTTCAATCGTTACATCTGCACAAGCTTAGATGGCTAGGCCATGTACTAAGGATGCCAGCTAGTCGTCTGCTACACCGAGCACTCTTTGCCCATGCTGCGACCGACTGGTGTAAGGTGAAAGGTGGATAGATGATGACCTAGAATAGACAAATGAAGTCGTTCACGAAGGGGTTGACCCGGGCTGAGGACCTTGCGACTCACAGAGTCGGTGGCTGGAAACGGTAGGTCAGAGGGCAGCTAGTCGGGATCAGTGGCGTGAATGTTGTCGTTGTTTGTCCGAGTTGTCTGTGAAGTGAGTGCACTTAATCACGCGGGGCAGTGAAAGCCGCAAGAGAACTAACTGTCTTGCTGATGACGCCTTACTTTCACTTATAACACGGTTGTTTGTTTGATGTTGAATGTTTGAATATACACGAAGCTATTCTAAGCAGTTAGGTTCCTTCCCCCCATCTTTTCTTCTTTCCTTTCCTTGTGCAGGGTTTACTTTTTACTTCATGATTGTGTGGCAGTTAAGCATCGCTGCGGACCATTGATGTATTGTTGTCTATGAAGATGATGGTGGTGAGCTGATTAATTTGAACTGATACCCTGCTAACGATATCTCGGGCTGCTTGTGAAGCATCATGATTTGCGATTATACAGATAGCAGATTCTTAGTTTCAAAGTACTGCGTTGGCAGTTGATCAGTGCTTTAGCGACCCGTTCAATGCAAAAGTTGGGTGTGAACATATCAAGCAACCTGGTGACACAGTACTTCAAACAGTCGGTGACGGACTGTTCCAAGTCTCAAGCAAACTACTTCGAGAATATTAGCATACCTCCCTGGCATATCTTTCTCTGAAAATCTAGCTTTGTAAGTCATCATCATGGTTGAATGAGTTCGTTTTGGCAAGCTTCAGTAGGAGTCCACAGTTTCATGAGAGGCCCAAGACGTACAAATGAAAGTCTTGGCAAATGCAGTGAAGGTCAAAAAAGGCGGATCACAGTCCACTAGAGGGTGGTGCGGTTGTTGATGAGTGAGATTGGCAATCGTTCGTCGGTGGTGGGCACTGTCCAAAACTTTAAGTGGATCACGGATAGCTGACCAGAAGAAGCGGAAAGTATGCACATTGTACGTACATACAAGTGTGTACCATGCAAATACCACTAACATTTACAAGCCACCTACAAAAGTGAGCGATCTGAGTCAACAGGTGATCACGCATACACACAGATGGCACGGAATACTTCCAACTAGTAGACCTTGGGACTTAGAGTAAGCAATGTTATCTTATGTGATGGTTCATTCGGAGTCCAGACCGACTAAAATAGATTGGAGGATTCAGTTCTGTCAGTCAGGTATGGTCTTCGCAACTAAAACATTTAGGGTGCCGTAAGAAGAGTTAGAGGCTTGCATCGGTTACCAACTTTGACGGTGAGTTGTTGGGCGCAGTTGAGAAGTTGATGTGCTTTGGAAGTTACAACATTGATGGAATGTTTGATTGAACCGTAATTCGTATAACTAACGCGCTGAAGGCGTTACTACTTTAAGCCATCTATGGCGCCAGCACGATCAGTCCTTCTGTTAAAAGCCAGCTGTAAACTGCAGCTGCAAGAGCAGTATGGTCGAACGGTTGCGAAACCCTATCCGTACGAGCGAACGATATTCATAGTGTCCGTGTTTAACAACCAGCGAGCGCAAAGCATCAGCCGCGTATTGCAAAAACATTGCCAGTACGGAAGACATTCGTCGACGTGTTTTCAAGACTGTCATTCATTCAGCATAATAATTTTCGTTGATATGCCTCGTCGTCTCCGACAGGTCTTGCAAACACCAACTTATCGTCATGTCGTGCCTGTATGCCCATGCTTGTTGGCGAGCAGCTAGATTGTAAGAGGTAGTATGGGGTTAGCAAACGACGCAGATTCGGAACAGGAAAGCTCGGTCATTGAGGCCTGCCCTAGTTTAACGTTCTCAGATTCCAAGCTGAGGTCCGAAAAATAATGAATGTTTTTGGTTGAGGACGCTATCTGATATGGCGAAAAATAGAAGTCAACGGCGCAGGTGTTGTGGAGCTCTAGGTAATCCGAATCATGTTTCTGTATTCGCTACTTCCTTCTTTTACCATCGCTGTCATCATTTTCAGCCTTCAGCCGTATCCACGAATACTACGGTTCGGGCTACCATTGGTCCTGACAAAAATCCGTGAAGTGTCAGAGTAATAAATAAGAACGAATGTGTAGCGAAGTGAGAGAAGAGAAAGGAAACAGATAAACAAAAGTCAGTGGGTTTCACGGAACAGTCAACAAGTCTTATGAACATGATTGCCACTGGCTGTGACGCAATACCCCGTCAGTGTTTCCAACCAGGAAAGTGGATGATCGAAAACTTCCTAGCCAGGTAGACGGCACCTACCAACCTTGTTCACCGAGACAGTCAAGGCCTTTATAAGTGATGACCACTTCACTGTCTGATCGCCTTGCAATTTCACCTAATCATCAGCAGCCCCAATGAACAATGCGCGCTTTGGCAGACGCTATGCTCCGTCGGTATACGGAGTACATGATCCATCAAGCAGTCTGCGTATTTTCATCAGCTCAGTTATCGGACCCGGACTTGCACACTTCCCAAAAACGCACCGACGGGCTGCTGCGCTGCTCACACAGTCACCCCACTTGGTGCAGGCTTACTGGCGGAGACGACGGAGTCTATATGTATCGTCCGCACGAACGGGCCAGGCCTCCAATCTATAAACTAAAACTGAATGCATGTGCGCATTGTAAACTCTGCTTGTGATAAACAAATGGACAATTGTGTGACGTTATGTAGCTGCTGGCGTTCAATACGGACACAACGGGAAGGCACATAACTAATATCAGAGATACCATGACGTACAGTCAACAAAACTGGCTATAAATGGAACAGCTGCTAAAATACTTAGCAGTACTACATCATCGTTGATGCAAACCATCCATTTGCCTTACACACCGTCTCGTTAACAGAACGCATGATGTCTTTGGCAGTAATTGGTACCGTTTGAACAAAACGTAGTGTTTACCAGACATCATGATCCCCTAGATACACTTTCGTGTTGCGTACGTAGATAATATATACTCGATTGTGCACGGTTCCTATTCGAACACTTTAGGAAGTGCTAGGATGTTCTAAAGATGGCGAGATAGACAAGCGGTAATACCACAGGAAGGAGTATTACATATAGGCATCACAAGCCAAATATTTCCAAAGTGCCTACAGGTCGTCCGGTGGAAGAAACATTAGGCCAGAAAACAATATTTTCGGATAAATATCGGCATGACACTAGCTATCAGATGCCGCTTTTTAACCCATTTGTTGTTTACATGGTGGTGCCATGTGATTCGAGGGGCCAAACGCAGAAATCGATAGTATATTAACTCAAAAATGCACTAGTCTCCTACCCGGAGCGGCAAAGCTTGGATGTCGTAAAGTAACGTAACAGTCACAGTCGTTATGACCTGCTAGTCAACGATAATGAGAAACGGCTAGCCCATGACTATACGAATTACATAGATACCCCTGAACATCACACACAATTCCGTCAACTATGACGAGACCGTAAAAATGGTGGAAAGGGACAGCCTTCACTTCCGTCACACACGGTATTACAACTGTCACTGTTTGCCAAAGACGACAATAAACTGTTGACAGTACGTTCAAACAGTTGCTTGGCTGGCTCTTCAGTTAAGATGCACCTAGATCAACTGAATCAAACGCACCTTTGTAGTCAAGAAATACAGCAATCGTTGGATGGCAGTAAACATGACGCTGATCCAGAATTTGACAGTGAAAACTTGATCAATACGTCCTCGCCCTGCTTGTTCTTCCCGATTGTCCGCCTTCCAAGCTGCAGTGAATTGTCGATGTATAATAGATGCCAGGACCCTAGCAATGACTAGGGTTAAGTTAATTCCCCTTTGCTTTTCGCAAGAGTCCCGGACACCTTACTTGAATACTGGAACTATGATAGAGTGACCCCAACACGAGGGGATGGTCTCCGTCGTCCACACAAGTTGAAACAACTGAGTCAGGGTCACTACTAAAACCTTCCCACCTTCTTTGAAAAGTGTCAGTACGGAATCATTCGTGTCAGCAAACCCATTACGTTTGAGAGTCGAAACGCAATCGCGGACCTCAGTCTTGATGAGAGGTCTTAAATTTATCGACCAGGGTGTTACATTCCAAGTTTGTGGCAACAATACAGTAGAAACATGAAGCCACTTGAAATTATCCTCAAAGTTCCCTGCTCAGCGCTCTGGTCTCCTGGACTTACTATGGACGAGTGACATCTGACTCGCTGATAGCCTCACTGACAGATGGTTGTCTGGGATTACTAACACGGATAAGCTTGCACAGTCTGCCGAAGTTCCCTGAAACAAAAACGGTTCCCATTTCCTTAACTTTCCCCATTAACCAGGCCTCATCATCGATAATTAAGGTACGTTTCAGCTTCCCATAAATATCCTTCCCAAACCTGTTATGTGAACAGCCAGGAGGAATTTCCGTCTGGCGTCTAACAACTCCAGAGGGTTCTCTGAGATTCAATGTTTGATAACCACCAAGAACCCACGTGCCGCATATTGCAGCACCTGCTTGATTAGATGTCTGTGGGATTCGGGTCCACCGGTTTTGAAGATCTTCAGGGTGAGAACTACTACGCTTGATCCCTAGCCTGATTTGTTACTTATTTTTTACGGACGGCCTGTACAATTTCTCGAAAGCTGGTTGTCGCTGCGGGTGGGGTAGTTGCCCAACAAAAGTAAGAACAAAACGCCAACGCACCAATGCAAGATGAGTCCAAGTATGCGCTCCAATAAGAACGACAGTCCTGAATGGAGCCACATTACTTATAACTAAGAGTTATGTGGTCTATTTCAAATCAGTTCGGATTCGGAAAAGGGGGCGTTAAGTATAACACTGACGCGCACGATTCCTAAAACTAGTGCAGGCTAAAAATAGTTCACGCACAGCGCACGGTTGCAACATCCGCTCGCCATTATCCGAACTGTGACGCCATCCCAAGCCTGCCATATATGTAACACTCAGCCTCAACACGGCTGCCGAACTGGGCGTTCATATCTCCGACCAGAATAGCTAACAGAATCATGTGTCGACTGAAGGAGTGTCTAGATCTGTGCAAACGGCACCCTTGATACAGACGTCACTACAGTCAGTTGGAGCACAAACAGATGCGACGAAAAGATTAATGAAGATTTTGCGTCTAAGGCTGGCTTTAACAGAACCTGTCAAGCGGATAGCAGTCTACTGTTAATAAGAATCCGGCCTGTCAATGCGGCCGCGGCTGTTTTGCCAAGAACTATACTTAATTTGGCCTGATCGGCAGAAGCGGTCGTGGAATCATCCGAAATGTATAACCAGCATCGGTGAGACTGTGCGGGTGCTCCCAGGTCCATAAGTTTACTATTCCGGAATATATGCCTTTTCTGGTTTAAGATGTCTCGATGTCAAGTGAAGATGTCCCGGCTAATTTGGTTTACCTTCAGCACCTGACGGGACCGCATTAGCTCACTCAGTGGGAGCCAGCCAGCTCCTAAGGTATTCAGCCTACCCGTGTGCACATTGGCCATGCGACTTTGCTAGCCGTTAAAATCCAGGTAACCCCCACAGGACATCTTAAACTGACATCGAGAATTCTTAAACTGGAAAAGATATAGTCTCCAAAATGCAGCATACATCGACATTCAACAAGGCTAACATTCGTGTGAGAAAGGCCTGTTGACCCATCTGTTTTGTAGTGCGAACGTTGAACGCACTTATTAATTGGTGTTCTGGGTCTAAGCAAGGGACGAGAAAGGCCTGAGGCTGTATGGCAAAAGATGGGACATACCGACACAGCGTTACTATGGTTAGCTACATTTAATGTGGAACCAGCATAGTAATTACTAAAAGCGAGTGTCAAGAGGGTCTCAGACATAAATTTGATGGGATGAGTCAGCGGCAGCATGTTTTCGCGCCCCGGTTTGTACTGGGAGGGCCGATAAGGTATAGAATTACTGGTGTGAATATTCATAGACTTAGACAGGGTTCCCAACCAAAGCCTTTGACTCAAAAGCCCGTACCGTATACCAACGAGTGGATGATAGTACACCAAAACTAGTACGTTTACCGGAGAAGGATGCTGACCTTCTTCTAACTCCCAACCTGGAGCACTAGGGACTGTGTTTTTTAAAACTCTACCTATTGACTTGTCCGCCAGTGCAGTTGTCATAAGCAATAGGTCATCGACATGCGCAACCCGTCACACTGTATCAAGGTCCAGTCTCGTCAAGTTAGCCACGAGAAGTGAAGACATGCTTTTGGTGGCGACTATGGAAATGTCCTCAAAACGCACAGTGCACAAACACCTGTAAGTATTGTCTAGCTCGATCTTAACACGACCTAGACAAATGGCCGTCGTCTAACGTCTATCTGACATAACTGCTAGAAAGAAGCCGTACTGCACGAGATAAAACAGAACCCATCCTCGACTGGCAAGAAAACTTTTCAAACCACTGTTTGAATATACTAACAGAGCAGATTATGGTAGCCCTAAGAAAG
>JTDE01004812.1:7324-20278 GCA_014338405.1 Paragonimus skrjabini miyazakii
AAACCCTGACTTGACAACTAATTTCATATTTATTGTGTTGTATTTGGCCTGAAGATGATACACCGAAAACGAGCTTGTTCGCCACGTTTTGACTTTTGAAGTCAAATATAGACTAAAAGATCGTACAAGCGTGGACCGAACCGATTGAAAGACACAGGCTTCTTAAGTGTAGGGTAGTTAATATACACACCGGTGCTGCACAGTCTATGCTAGTTTTTACTCCCCTCACATAAAATGTCGGGAGATCAGAAGGTCAAGGACATATGAGCTAAGAAAGGTTCTGCCTTGAACTTGAATCCAAAAGAACGAAAGTCTGAGACGGGCTATGGGGCATTGGATATAACGTGAGCACAGTGCAGTCAAACTGTTGGTCGGTCCCAGTGATTACCAGCGAAGCAGTGGACAGCTGTCTCGACCTAGTTGGTTCACATCAGCATCGTGCATGCTGGAGAATAGAAATCACGACCGGTGAATAAGCGGCAGTTTGCAATCCAAGCATTTATCCACTAAACTACGGGATTACACTCACCGTGGTTGAAAGAAGGTATGTGAATGAGTCTCCTTAGCTGTTGAACACAATTACATTCATATGCTGGAATCGATCAGCCGATTCTCCGGCATGCATGATGCTGATGTGACCCAACTAGGTCGAAACAGCTGTCCACCACTTTGCTGGTGATCATTGGGATCAACTGTTTGCAAAACCCCTTCCCAACCCCTTCTGAGGATGTTGTGGATGCTTGCTCGTTTGCAGGTCAACCACAAAAACGGCTGAGCTATTTCAGTTCACGAGTGGGAGGGAGTACAACAGCTAAGGAGACTAAACAATACAGTCAAACTAATTGGTCTGTCGAAGCTACATTCACCTTGTTGCATTGCAGTGAGAATCCATGGGAGTGGAAGAAAAGAAACCAGTCATCAGTTCAGAAACTCACACATGCAATGGAGGTTCTATACATTCATGGGAATTAATCTGGATGAATGAAGGAAACAAGAGTGCAGCTGAATGGAGGTGTCGCACGGTCTTAGAATTTCAGCTGTTGCCTTAGATAAGTGGGACAATCTGATGGCCCGTACAGAAGTACAACACCAGGTGTCATTATGTGAGGGTGATCGGTAAACCAAAGCGCAATGTAATCCGATTTTTTCTGGCCAGCGTGTCTGCCAGGTTTAAAATCCATTGGAAATATTATAACATATCGTCACCGTAAGATAAAAGACAGGCAGTTTCAGCCTGGCGTTGATAACCTCAAGAAGACCCAGAAGAAAGTGTGAATTACTTATCCCATTACCGACGTCAGGAAATTAAGGGGAAGTACGGTGACTTGTTGTCGAGAAAATCGGAGCATGAGGCGGAAACGTGTCATCATTTCTCCTAATGAAACTTATGAATATTCCAGATTGGAATAAAAAGTGCGCGTATCTTTGACGGAAGCAGTAAAATAAGACAGATTATCAATGATGGATTTTTAAAACAGTCTAATTATAAGTGGTCAGAAATATTAGGAAAAAACTTCGTAAAGTATAGCAAAAAATGTGATGAGAAGAGTCTAGTAGAAAAATATCGTGACAAATTTTGAAGCTGATGGAGCACGAAAGAACAAGTTTAAGCTCACCTTTATCCCAGTAACAGAGTGTATTTCACGTTGACCGTTAGGCAAACGAATTTCTCTGTCACCGTTAGGAAGTCGTCGGGAGACCAACTCGGTGCCGGTAGTTTTGCATCCATCATCTGCATTCTGCACACCGACTGCTTTTGAAGGTGATTTCGGATGAATAATTTCTTGACGGCCGCTGATAAAGAAGATAAGGAACAGGAAGAACATAAGTGATGAAAGCGCACCGTGCGAATCAATGGTTAACTGGACACATACATTTTCTGGCGGAAATAACCTTAAGCTACTTCTGAACACATACTTATCTGTTGGTTTATGCTCACTCGACGACATATTTCGGTGCCCTTTGTGGTTACAAAGGGTAAAATGTGGGCGACATGAAGTTGGATTGCATTTGGGGAAATCACGGTGAGAAAATTAAGCCTCCATCTGAAGATACCGTTACCAACTGAGCTAAGGTCGAGAAAAGTGTACAGAGATGTGGAATTTGGGAATTTGTTTGTTGGTAACAAAGTTGGGGCAAGTATGACGTCTTCCCACTTCAACTTTTAGAATCAGAAATTAGTCCGTTGCACAGCTAAGCGAAAGAGAATCAGCACTATTGTTCAGATCGAGGCTCGAAAAATGCGCACTAACAGCGCTGAACTGCTGTACAAAGCAAGCAGAATGATCCAAGCAAATCGATCAAAAACACTCAAACTTAGTCAGTTAGACTGGGCAGAAGGGAACCGAAACAGAAGCTGACACATACAGGTCACACTCGGACGTTACGTGAGGAAGGTGTTCTTAAGTCAAGCTAATATATCGTTTATACTCCTGCACAAAGTGTGTCCTAGTGAACGACATGTTGGATCACCCGTGAGCTGATTACTGTCACGTCGCCCAAACATGGACAGCCGGCCGTTGTCTAAAACTCGTAACTTCATAGTCCGCAGCAAGTGTAAATTGACGTTGAGGTATTTCAAGACCTTGGTCAGAAGTCTGGGTTAATTGCAACAAATCAAAACATCCGGACCGAATATACACGATCACGTCAGCTAAAAACACCAAACAAAACCACTAGCAAGCACAGTAAATAACAATAGTACAATGCATTACTAATTCGGAACACGTCTTCTGATTATCTGTTCGCACAATTCACGTTCAACTACAGTGAAACAACTAGAAAAAAGTTCGTTCCTGAAGGTGAGATGAGGTAGAGACAAATATTATCAGACATGGTTACGTGCTATGTCATCCAGTATCTGAAACGAAAACTACTAGGAGAGCGCGTAATAAATGTGGATCACGTTCAGACTATCTGTGTCGTATACAAGAAGCGGCGTCTGCGAGCCATAACCATTCCAATCGATGAGGGTTAGTTGACCCGAACCTTTAGTACTAATTGTTTATCAAGAATGTCCCACCAACCAAGACCAATGCTACGAAAATAAAAGTTATTCTCAAATTAAAACCCATTCATGCACTTAAAAGCAGAACATCTAATATCAATATTTTACAGTGTTCAGCAATAAATCTTTAAAACTGATGGGTTTGGTCAGTAAAACTATCTAGCTCAGGAATGGGTGTGCTTCAATTTATGAGGAAAGGCGTGACTGTAGACACCATTCCAATTTCTGGCGATTTTTACCCTTCGGAAATAAGGCACAGTCGTGTCAGTAAAATGGACTGCGTCTTTCACAACCAGAGACCCTAAAACCAGCTAATGACCGGGGAGTGCAGAATCGACCCGAAATGCCTCGGCACTTAATTAATTTCGGGTCAATCAGAATTCCTCAGAATTCTAAGCTTGACGTCCGTTAACATTAGTAATGGGGGTATGCTGTAGAGAAAAGTAGAAGATGGTCCAGTTAGTTAACAAGATTAACAGGATGTGCTTCACAAAATAATATTGACTGAGATTCGACAAATTTCCGTCCAGGTAACAAAGCTAGTCGATTTCGACATCAGGCAGTGAATCTAGAATGAGCCAGAGAGTGCAAGTCCAGAGTGGGGCTACGCGTGCCAAAAAACAATCACTTGGCAAGAGAACATTCCGAGTAACATCTGTGACTTTGATCAGTATAAAAGTGTTACAACAGAAACTGTGTCAACGGGGAACGTTAAGATAACAAAAGAGTCGGATTATCCGTTCAAACAGCTTAGACATACGCACGGTCTGGGATGGATATATATATATATCTTAAAATGAGCAGAGGGCAGAAGATTACACGCAAGTATACATACCGATATCGAACGTGGTTCCAGAAGTGCAACAGTAAACAATTCAAATAAACAGTCGTTTACGACCAGGTTCACAAACACATTAACAGTGCAGCGGAAATAGGATAAATCATCCAGTTAACTCATATAAACAAATATAGTACACTGCGGTAGGGGACGGAATATAAGTAACAGAGTCGGATACAGTTCAACTGTTTACGGCCGATTAGGAATTTCTGGAAGTCAGATAAATCCTAGCGTATCAAACAGTTGCAGAGGAGAACGGATAACGCAAACCATGTTAAATTCGGAGGTAAAGTATACTACTATAAACATATAAGTAAAGTTGAACGTGAAATTGAAATTCACAGGGACCATTTCGCAAATAAGGCTCGACTATATCATTAAATCAAACGACAATCCTTGAGAATGGGCACAGCAAAGAAAGATTCGTACTCAGCATAGTGGATCTCCTCGGTTCCATCAGGATGTGTGAGCTGGACGGTAGCATCAGCAGCGTAATGATAAATCTACGTGACAAAAGAGACAGGGACATAGGCTGTATACATGAACCGGTAAAACATATCAGGAATGAAAAACAAGTAACTTGGGGACCAAATCAATTACCGGTTACTAATGAATTAAGAACGCATACACCTAAGGAAGCGTCCCAACAGAACGCAAACATTGCTGATGAGAGACTTCAGCGGGTTGCAAATCCTTGCCTTACACGGGACATTTAGCAGATCGAGTAAAACTACCACGACTGCGTTCTCAAAACTGCGTGGCACATCCTTCGTACGTCCAATAAGCTCCAAGCTAAAAAAAGGCCTCAACATAAATTCCTGTTTAACTTTCTAAACCACCGTCATTCGTGGCAAAGCTTCGTGAGTACACTAATAGGCTGGAACCCATCATAACTTCAGTGTCGAATACAAAAATAACCGTACTGTCACAAGTTCACTCATCTTCTTTGAACCGAGTTGTCACCACTGACGAGTCGCTGGTTAAGTACGTAGGACCCTCCGAACGTTACTGGAAAAATGTAGAGAGTAGTAAATGAATCGTCGAAACGATAAGCACATCACATGCAAGACAATGAAGTGTCTCTGCTAACCTACTATGCAGGGGATGTTTTTCTATGGAATTACCAGTAACACAACATCTACATCAACCTCCATGAAGGGATCTACTGAAAATTCTTTAACCAAGTTAGTCCCCAATACAATACCTACCACACGTCCATCCGGTAAAGTACGCTTGATGTCCCCATTGAACAGCGAGACCAAAACGGTTTTTCCATCTGGGAATATTTCTTTCACAGAACCATTGGTGTAGGATACAACAACAGCACCGTTCGAATAGGTTTCTTCCGTCTGAAAAACAAACGTGGGAGAGGTGGAAATACAAAACAGAACTGAGGATTTTCAGCAACGAAAAGAAAAGTAAAACATTACATGTGCAGATCTTACGACTTTCAGCATGTACAAATCAAAACTGCGTGGTAAGTATCAACAATGGATGGCCCTGGCAACAGCGATGTGAAGCTCCGCAAGCTTACAAATCAAATTTCAAACAGTATTCAAGTCGACGAAATGTTAATGTCACTGGTAACAATTAGTGGACCAACAAGTCAAACAAAGCTTTCGGATAACCAGGAAGCTAGTGAAACGAAGAACACATTCACTTACTGAGCCATCGACATGTTTTACCGAACGAACTACCGTGCCTGCAGCGGCCGTACCAGGTACGGGAAGTTGTTCATCTGGAAGACTGATACCGCTCAGCGCAGAAGAAACCACTCTACGGATAGGAAATCGATAAACAGTCAGTCACAAAACAAAACCCAGTTCAACCGAGGAATGTTGCGCAGAGAACGTCAAACATACGCACAGCTGTAAAACAGCATGAAGTGCAAAAATCAAAACAGTAGCTGAACTGAGAACAAGTTACCACTCTTCAGAAGTCATTGCATGTCTGTTTGTAAAACAGATGTTCAAAGGATAATCGCTACCTCGTTCAAGAAATGTGAATCACTAAGTCAACTCACCTCCCTGATGAGAAGGCTAGTTGACACTCAATTCAGGATATTCAAGGCTTGTAGTTGGTAATTCGAATACGAAAAATGCACAGCTTCAGCCGACTGGATCGCACGCTGTGAACGGTGAGACAAACTGTACACTGTGTTGACTATATCGTCTACTTGTGAATTAAATAATGGAAAACATCTGGTGCTCTAAATTTGCTTATACATATCGATGATTTAGACTGAATAGATGAGTTGTCGTTTCAGACGGCGACCACAAATGTGCGCATCGTCTCACATAAAATAAAAACGCCACACACCAGCGTTATGTCATGCTAATTCTTTAGTTTGCACGAACCAAAGAGAGACCGTGTGTGCTACGCCATTTGGGTATGCAGAATGCGCAGGGCAGCAAAGAAGCCACTGAAACTTGTACTTTGTTTCATCCATTTGACAATAAAAAAGGAGCGATTTAGCTAATGAGGTCAGGATCAATTCAGACCAGTGGCTCCCAAGCTTTTTCACCTTGTAGTTCCCTTGTCTCGCATGCATTATATGAACATCAGAAGCACAATGGCAAAAACTAAACACAACAGTATACATAATTCAATAGAAAATCACACGTGTTCAACGGTTAAAATGACGGATTAGCTTAGTCTAACGACATCAGCTTATCAACGACAGACGGTAGTAAAGTGGAAGAAATCCCAAGCCCCTTACATTCTAAAATTTGAGGTTTGTTTTGGCGCTGGAATAATAGTGGATTAACTTAACTGAAACACAGCCATACCAAGCGTGATTTTGAGGAAGTATTAGAACCCTGGCCTCCTCCCACACTTCCGGATAAGGTTTCCTTCTGAAACCAAAATTCTCGATTTATTGGACTCAGACCTTAATGTGACGTTAAGTAGTGAAACCATGTCCACGTTCATTCCTGGTATTTCTACATCAAGTCTCTGGGAATGGATTCAGTGCCCAACCGAATAGCACGGATACATATTTATGCAACTCATTCATTGTATTTCAAGACCACGTGATATCCTGTTTTCCTGGTCCAATGTACCAAAGGTGGAAATTCAGGATGGCTCCCAGAGACGACTGTTGCGCTTACAGAAAGCTATCTGGAGCATAACTGCAGAAAAAATCGACCAAGCTAGGAGGGCGTTCGCATCACTGCCATGTCACTACAAACAAACTTCGGAGAATTTGGCAAGTAACTCTGACAAATTATAAATACGGTGCTTGGAACTTCCTAGTACACTACTGAATGAAGCATTCTATTCTTCAAACAAGAGTAACATACGGTTTAAAAAATGTATAAAAGCGTGTTAGGTAATATCCTTTCGAAAGTTATTATTTTTCCGTGTGCGGTAGTAAATGCTACAAGTTTTCATCAGTTCCAGCACAAATTGCATGAAACAGTCGAAAAGTTACGGCGTTGAATTCTATCTTGTTTGTCTAGTGATACGCTCCCTTCCATCTATTTTCCTTTACCCATCCCCTGCATCTTTCCTTCGGTCACTTTGGGAAATAGTGAACTGGACAAACGCGATTATCTTATTCGAATGCTTAGAACAAAAAACGACTGAGTTCAACCATGGCTTCACCATAGTGCAAGTTAGTTGGGAAGCCGAAGACCATGCTGAACAAGGCGAATGACCGGGCTGGCTTGTGTGGAATGCGCTTCGCACCTTCAAAGTGCTACTTCAAGACTGGGGCATTTCCACTCCTACTTTTTTTATTGCAGGTAACCCGCTTGAGACTGTGGACAGTTTCACATACTTGGGTAGCACTATCTCATCAGGTTGTAATATTGCTGATAAGATATCAGCCAGAATAACACAGGCACGCGTTGCCTTTGCCAAACTGGCGTCGGAAAGATGTTAGGTTGTCGCTGAAAGGAAGACTCTATAATGCTTGTGTACGTTCTGTTTTACTCTATGGTTCGGAAACATGGTCTGTTCGCAAGGAAGATATCAACAATTGTAAGAGCGCCCACCCTGTTACTGTCCCAAGGCGCCTCCGCCGTGAGAAAGGCCGAGAGGGTGGCCTTGGCTAGTTTTTACCCGTCAGACTTTTCACTCCGTTGTGCGCATTAGTGACCCTAACTATTTTTTCCGATAAATGTTCTTCTCTTTTTTATGATTCGGGAATAGTCTTATGGCCACTGCGCACCCTATAAGTACTTTGTCCTTGTCGCCTTGGTCGCACACGTTTTGGGGCGGAACAAAGCTCTTTTTTTTGTACGCGTCTTTTGGCTTGTCTTGAGAGCGAATACGGGAACAGTCGCAGTAGTTTTAGGGACCGGGATCTTCGTGTGAATTATTAACGAGACGAGAATCCGAATTCTGCCAAGCGCATTGCGATAGCAAGGACGAACCAGCGTATCGTTTAGGAGGGTTTACAACAATAAGCTTGCGGTGTATGACCATCGTTGTCTCCACCAAATGGCGTACATTAAGTGGACTGATCGAATGGGCAATGTGGCCGTTCGCCGACGCGTATTCCGGAACGCTCGGGATGCGCGATCAATTGGTCAACTGCTCACGGTGCATAGCTTGCGATGGTTAAGTCACGTACTCCGTATGTCATCTGATCGTTTACCGTACGGGGCATTATATACTCAGACCACCAACAGTTGGGTGAAACCACGTGGTGGTCAATGTGGTGATCACGAAATATGAAGACCATGATTGCTCCATTGAGCAGAGTGGGTAGGTGTCGCCTGCCTAGATGGGGTCCTTGTGATCACTCAAACCGCTGGTTAGAGACACTATCTGAGATGGCGGTGTGTCGCAGTCAATGGTGTACCTGCATCCATACCATTTCTAGTTCTTACGCTTAGTCTTTTATTAATTTTTAAACTTCTTAGTAGCGGTTTCTTCCAGGATATTCCATGTCACTGCTGAGGTGAGCGGTGTCCCGAGTCACAGTACCTTTTGGTCAGGCTCATGGCTGCTATGATGATGGTGAGTGGTGAAGCAATTATTTACATAACAGATGTCAGTTGGATCACCACAAATGAAACTAATCTAACATCAAAAGAATGATGCATTACAAAGGTTACAGGAGTAGGTCGCAAAAGCTATCGCAGATGAATATCAACTTGGACAGTTGGATTTTAATGAGACCGCGTAAAAAAACAGAGGTTCTCAAATTCGGTGGAACGCATGCGCCACCTTAATTACTGTTGAGTTGCATGACACGTCAGAGGTTGGTTAGGTCAAGGTCAAGCGACATTAGGAAGCTAAAGATGTATTTCCGTTAGTAAGTGTAATAGTCGACGCATGGAACAAAACAGTTCAATCACATGAGGAGAAACTCGTGAACAGCATTAGCATAGGCTAGTATCACAACTGAGAGAAGACTGAATCGGTAACGAACATGTAACTTTACTAGCCACGCATTTAGGGACAACAGATTCAGATTGAAATAGTTGGTTATTATGTGCAAAGAGAACAGAGCGTACTCTGGTGCGCAGTAAATATCACGGTCACATACATATTAACTTCGACGGTACCTAACCAATAATTGGATCGTCACTTTGGTTACGCGCTCAGTCGCTTGACCAAAAACCGAGAAATCAGAAGAGACGCGGCTGCACTGTTTATTGGAAGAGCGAGACCAAACTAGGCCACAGAAGCTCTAAATTTATAAGACAAAACGATTACCATAGATGGCCGACAGACACGAAGCGAATCAAATGAAACAGTCATATTTGGCAGTCAGGATGTCAGCGCAAATCACGTCACAGGGGGCATCAGAAGGCAACGCGAGAAAAAACTGTCCAGATAGCGCACAGGCGTTTGTCCGCACATCTGCAATCTGACTGGCCAAATGGGACCATACTACCAACAACAACCATACCATCCGAGCTGAACCGGCCGATCGGTGTGGCGTGATGCGTCCTGGCTGTCTCGTAAGGAGATGAGCCTCCTAACACCAACGGAGCAATACGATCCGCTGATTGTGCACTCAATATTCCTAATCGTCATCTCAGCGAGGTTTGAAGCATGCTGTGCATCACTTCGATTCGGACTCTATAACTGGTTCCAATACTCACCCGTTGTACCCATTTTCATTGGTGACAGCTTGTTCTATCATGCGTGCTATACATGATCGGATATACTGGACGACTAATTGAATGTTTGAGTCGTTCTCCAATCACAAGTGAGTTGCACGCTCCTAAGCTGTCTATGCTTAGTTAGGAGCAACAAAGGTGGCTGAGTCGTGAAGATATTTGCGAATTTGGTGATAACAGCATTGAAATACGTCGCAACCGCAGTGAATATTCACGTTCCGCCAAAAAAAACACTTAAAACATCTATTGGGGATATTCTGATTGTTCATAGGACCTACACATCATGACAAAACAGGGACAGAAGTACAGCCAATTAATGCAGTTGAGCTCTTATTGGAAATGAGAAAGCAATGCAGGCAACTTGTCACTGTTGTTTGGTAGGGACGACCTAGTACCAGACCACCATCATCAGTCGGCTGAAACCCGCAGAAAATGTACTGCTTCTAATTGCTTAACTGTTTGTAGTCCGATCGCCTTCCGACTGGTCCACGCACCTAGTAGAACGTAATCTCGCGACACAGAAAGCCAATACAATTGAGGACAATCAGCAAGACTGAAGTGTTCATTACCACAATCAACACACCAGTAGTGTGCAAATACACTTCAGCAAACCCCAAGCACTGCTAAGACGCAACAAGCACATACCAGGGGGACACGGTTACGAGCTCATTACACTTACCTGGGACCAGCTGAAATAAAAGTCTGCAAAACCAAGGGGCCGCAGGAAATGAAGGTGAAACAGTGTGCAAACTTACTTTGTACGATTGTAGTCTGGCAGTACAACTGTGACAGGTAAATTAGAGACCACTGGTGGGATCTGGCTTACACCTGTGTCACCTTTGCTTTGATGTCGTTCCAACTGATGGTCTTGTGGTTCACTAGCCATCGACCGACATTCGTCATCCCCGGTAAAGTAACCCCCACTGTTCACGCTTTCCCGTGTGCCGCCCGCAGATACGACGCTCCTCGGTCTGGAGGACGGATAGTGGTTGTCTTCATGAACAGAAGCAGGACGGTCCACGACAGAACCTGAAGTGCTGGGGACATCGAACATGCTTGCACGTCGTGCATGTATATCTCCCAAAGATTCCAGACCACCGACGCGCGAGGCGGAACGTGAAGACAACCGGCAGCTGGACAAAAATTGTTTGTACTGTTGCAGACGGCGATCGGTCCCAGATGTGGGCAAGTCCTTCGTTTCTGTTTGAGAAACCATTTTGTTTGCCTGTAACGCGATGGACTGAGTCACCGAATTAAGGGTCTGAAACCAGTGTAAAAATGATGTTGTGTTAACCAACATGCTAGTTTGTATGTGCCAAACGTGCGCGTATAGTTAACTTGGAAATAAAAGGCATACGGAAACAACAACAAAAACATACAGAATTCAGAAGCAAACACACACATAAACGACCTTTAAGGTGAATATCCAGACTAGATTATCACAAACATCCGAATGTATCCACTTAGGTTAACCACCTACTTAGCATCGTAGCCACCATGTCAACAGAAACTGTCTGAAAACACAGGGCGACGGACACCTGCGCTTAGTCGATAGTTCCCCGGCGAATTGCAGTATGCGACTCTTGGTGACCGTTAAAAATACACTGAAAGAGTCGTGAGCGGTGACCGTGTCCTGTTTCAAACAAGTACTTCAGAATAAAAGAATGAATGAGTGAATTTCGGCCCCACTAATATGTCAAGAAATCTACGCTCCTGGTTTCCCAGTGCGCACCTGACCACTTTCAGATGTGTTCGGCATACTGGATGACTCAGTGATGCGTAAACGGCTGCGACAGATTCTTCAAACCTCGGGAGAAAAGCAGAACGTCACAGGGATATTAGCACAGAGAATCACGATCACAATCAGTGCACGACTCAATGAACACCAGTGATGACTGGAAAATCCCCAAAAATGCTCAGAAACGCTAACAAGCAAAAATGAAAACGGCATCCGCACGACCTTTATTTGTTACTCAGTCCATCGGGAAAACATGATAGCAACAGTCGCAGTTACGTGTTAAACAATTTTATACCGTCCGACAGACCAATCAATTTTGCTCGCCGGAATTGGAAATCAAGGTAACGGACGCGCTTCAAAAAATGGAAACACTCACGTTTACAGACAAATGACGCTTTTGACCGTAAGGCTATAGAGAACTACCCCCAACCCGGATACAAGAAATACTAACTAGATGATAGTTGGGTGCGTATACAGGAGTTTCAATGGCGAAACCTGATCGACGAGACGACGACAAATGTTTCAACACCATATCCTTATCAGGAGTCTTCGTGGAATCAATCGTCTGAAATGCGGTTTGCGACTTTCTACCCACGTGCGCTTCCGCTGACGGCAGCCTGTTAATTTTCAGCGGAGTGGGTGTTGTTCAGGGTATGTTTAGATAATTCATTCATCCTTCAAGCGAGCATTCAATAGTGCTACCTTGAACGTGACAGTAAGGCTTTCGACATGAGCGGTATACTTTGGATGGTAAGGCGGTGATCGGAGAAATTGGATACAATTTCGATGTCAAAAACCCTCTAATTGTACTAAAGTAAACTGCTATCCGTTATTCAATACGAGAGTCTCTAGGAGACCCCGTTGATCAAAGGCTCCTAGGAAAAGGTAGATAGTTGAAGACTTCGTTTCTTGAGAAAGTGAGGTGCTTTCTGGCTAGTTAGAATGGGCATTTATTGAAGTCAAATATATCGTCACCGCCAAGTGACTCAAAGAGATTTGTCCTCAATCTTGAACACAGTTTCCTTCGTTTCCCAGGGATGTGGATTTAAGCGGAACTCAACCGTGATAACTTGAGTACACACTAACAAATAGCAATAATTCAAAGATGGTCAGTGCTAAGATTAAGTGAGCGTTTTGGATCTTTGTTGATTGGAGTGGTGTACAAGCCTAACGCAGTAGCACTCGTCGCACCCACCCCCTGTCCCGTGCTCTTGTGTTGGTGTTTCTGGTTCTGATCCGGAACCAAATGCGTCATGCGTGTCTAGGCTTCGACCACATCGAAACACACCCC
>JTDE01004812.1:20378-38775 GCA_014338405.1 Paragonimus skrjabini miyazakii
GTTGAGTGCGTAGATAGTGACCATATGTGCACGTGCGTTCGAAGGTGGAAAAGCATTTTCGGTGAATGTGTGGGCGCTCATGTGCAGGTTGGGGGCAGTGAGTATCACTCAGATCAAGCGGCTTGATACGTGACAGGCCGAGTAGGAGGGCACGACAATGACCACGGGATCAACCGATGCATACAGCATCTGAGGCCATCATGGGACGTTAAATGGAGACGTTTGACGATCTGGTGTCTGTTGGGTATGATTGTACAGATGAAGACCGCACCTGGCTGTTGGTCGCTGGGACGGGTAGATCTGTCATACTGGATTGAGTTGATCGTTCAAGTTGAAATCGAGTAGACTGAGAGTGACAGCAGAAACTTAGTGGGTATTGTCATTGATGACGTAACTGAAGCGGTCACAACTATGTCCGCCTAATTACACTACAGGTGCTGACAACAATGCAAAAATTCAGCTGAGCCCGTGCACGACCAACTGGTTTTCAAAATCGGTTGGAGATTATTTTGAGGCGATGCCAAGCCGGATGTCCACTGGTCGGCAACAATACGAAGTTACAACTCAAAACGACGTGAACTCTGAAGATGGTGAGCAGACCGGCAGATCCGTCAACAGAAATATGTTGAAGCACACGCGGTAACTTAGGGAAGAACGCGTGAACCAACTAGCAGACAACACTGGCTATGCTGTCCAAAGAAGATGCTGCATCAGATAAGACTGAACAACCAATGAATGAGCATCTCAACGAGCTTCGCATACTACTGTAACAACAACTTTGCGTCCCTTTTGAGTCCCCTTCCTGAAAAAAAGGATAACTGTCAACGAGCCCCAAACACGAGGTATCGCTCCAGTTTTTCAAACAACTTGAAAAGGTTTTATCAGATCTATTATAAACTTTTCTTAACCTCATTTTAAAATTGAAGGAGAAAGGAATTTCGGGCCGGCTGACTTGTTAAGCTTAAACAAGTTGACCTCCAAAGTTATGTCTGCTTTCAACGGAAGGTCGTCAGAAATTTAACAACTGACTGACCGTTCCCGTCCACTAACATGATCCCATTCAAGTCAACTAAACTGTTCCCAGAACATTCGGTGCACACATCAAGTAAGCGCAACCGGTTATTTAAAAGTGAGTCGCTTTTTTCAAATGCGATCTCACGGACACTAGATCAACAACATACCAAGTCATGACCTAAACACAATACTATTTCGCGATTCCCAGAAAAAAGGCTAGTTTCACCTCTCTATAGATCGTTTGATCGAATGGTGCTCAGTCTCTGCGCAAGCTGTTATCGAGCCGATGTTGCATTTTTCGCCGATCTTATTCACATCCAAGACGTTTATTTTAAAAAAGTCTACCGGCGTGACAGTAATTTGCTTGATCTTTAACTATATAGATCCTTAACAAACCCACGTAGTCGCCACCATTTCTTTTCGTACTCATTATGCCATCCTACTCAACTTGATCTGGGCAGTTTAATCTTTAGTACGAAGTTTGATGCAGAAGCATCGTTGGCATGCCAGTTAACTTTCATGAAATTATGGGTGCATGACTTATGAGTAAGTTGTTGGGAAAAGGCATTTTTTCCTCAAAATTCGCATTACTTGCCAAAGAAAATGGATTCTTCATTTTCTGGGAATTTGAACGCCCGCCAGGATTCTGGAACATCCGAGAAGTTGCGCTCGCTTTCGATTGGTCCATTCGGTGGCCTAGGCCCAAAGCCACCCCAAGCCTATAAATACAGCCACTATGAACCACAATTTTGCCTTCGGGCTGAGCAGCAAATAAATCTCGTTTGAAGGCCGTCTTTTTCCTTACTTGTTGGGGGGGTTCTGAGTTGCGAAAGTTGGGTTCCGATATTTGCGCTCTGATTTTCGTACCGTTTTCCGATATTGTTGCGTTCGTTCGTGATAGAGATACTGCTCGTGGTCTTTGCGTTTGTTCTTGTTTTCCTCTATCAGGTGGGGCCGTAACATAAGTGATACAGCGAAACGAGCACGAGAATGATCCGAGTCCAGATGGTTATTTTGAAATGCAAGAATCTACAGTGTTCAAAGTGTGCGAAATGTTCTGCTGATTAATCTCATGCACTTTACATCCTCTGACTCTACTACCATTTCTTAGGCGAATCAGTTGTTCTAACTTTCGCAAACGAGGATAGGCCATATGTGTAAGGTAAAGAGATTGGTTACGATTTGTTCAAACTCGAACAAACGATGCTAGAAAACGTCATCGAAAGTAGAATATGAAGATACATTGTGTGTATAGTGATATCGTAAACAACGAGACAAAACATAGTTGTAAACTAAATAAATCGCGTTACAGAGACATAAAATCGGAAACGCTGTAAGCATGACTATTTTATTTCCGGGTGACTTTTGTGCAATCATGATGATAAATTTACCTAATCCATTATAACACGGACAAAATGTAAGCCAAAAACGTCGTCAATCGAAAATGGTAAGCAGTAACCTGGCTTTTGGATCCAGTGGATGAGATCGTTCGTCGGAGCTGATTCGAACGAAACTCACCACCAACGGAACATCTCGCTTTACTCAGTTGAGTCTGAAGATGAATTCGTTCATCCTCCAACCGATGCACGCGACCTTTGAGGTCATCGCGTTCAGCCTCCAGCTCCTCGATACGCGAACGCAAACGAGCAATTGCCGCGTGCCAACGCACTTCGCGTTTGCTCAAATCGGAGCGAGCTTCATTGAGCTGAGTACAAATCGAACAGAGAACAAAGCGTTACAACATTAGAAAGAACTGTAAATGTAGTGGTCCCATACGCGTTTAGCAACAACCTATAGCCTGCATTAATACAGTTTAAAACCAACGAATAAGTTAGTAGTACACATCCACATCTGAGCAATCAGAGTCGATCTATTCTTATATCTCCGAGACGACGACAGGTAGATACGACCGCTAGTATCATGCCACGCCAGGTCACCACCACTGACAACAACACAATAATCGCCGAGACTAATGCCTAATTGCCCAATAGCCATAGGGGATAAAGGACAGACATAATTTATATGTAAAGGAAGAGACAGCTGTGATTAAGTTGTAACTTGTATCACACTCCGTTAGCGCGGATTCACACAGTCCACCAAGGGCTAGCAAGTTTGCACCAGATCAGGCCACAAAGACCCAAAATGGTAGTTATAATGCGTCTTGATGATCACCCTTAAACTGACATTACACAGTCCGTTTTACCCTTCGTCGAATTCATCAGGTAGAGGCAGTCTGAATGAAGAGTCGAATCAGTAATCCTCCAAGTTACGAAACGATGTTCTTAACCGATCGGCCACCAGTACTGTGAGCGTCAGTTGTGAGAGGTCTGAATGGGAATCGAATCGAATCGGCAACTCTTCGCGATAGTTAATTCACAAAAACCGTATGTCCAAACTGAGTGTGAACGTTGCCTTACAAACCAACAGCAGGTCGCGACGCGTAAGAAGAAGGCAGTATCTGCAAGACAAAAACATTGCGGCATACCTAACCTCCGTCTCCCCAACCTTCTGAGTGTTCAAACACTACAATTCAAATTGATAAAATACACTCCCTGTTTTGTTGACTCATATCGACAACACGGCTAGATAGAATTTCTCATACGAACGGATATCCGGCAATACAACTAAGTGGTTGACTATTCACGATACTGATGTGTAGTAGGAGATTTTGGTTTTCATATAGACTGAACATAACCTACAATCGATCGCAGCAGTCGCATTCCCATAGACATTCCAGTCGGCCCCTTTTGAAAAGAAGCACTAGACTCGAGTTTCGCCCTCATTAGAGCTCATCAGTAGTGGATATCCTCCCCACTGCCGGAACTAGAAGTCCGGCCACGCTGTTCATGAGGCAACTGTGCTGACCTAGTCGAGGGATCATCGATTGGAGTTAACAGACAGTAACTGTGTCTCCTCTCGAGGCGATCGGGCAACCTGACCATTAATTACAAGCAGAAGTGGTTGAGCGTTCGCATATGATAATTCGGTCGTGCCTAACGTGAGGACAATGGCGCAGTGCTAAACACGGTTGCCTCATGAACAGCATGTCCGTGGTTCAAGTCCCGGCGGTGGCGATGATATGCACTACTGACGAGCTCTAATGAGAGCGAAACTTGAGTCTAGTGCTTCTTTTCGAAAGGGGCCGACTGGAATGTCTATGGGAATGAGACTGCTACGATCAATTGTGGGTGACGTTCAATCTATATCCATGAGACACCATCATCATCCATAAAGTCAGGAATACATCAGTAGCTCGCGTCGCTACTTAACTGCCATGCAGCCATGAAAAATCCAAGCCCTAGCCGAAGAGAGAAGGGACCTAACTACTGAAAATAGCTACGTCTATATTCAGTCATTTAACCTTAATGTACTCACACCTTGCAGACAAACAACCGAGCTAGAAGTAACAGCGAAGCCCCATCAGCAAGCTTTCTTACGGTTTTCATCACCTTGCGTTATTAAGTGCAATTACTTCACAGAAAACTCTGTCAAACAGCGACAACATCGACACCACTGAGTCCGATTAGCCGCCATCTCATATAACGTTACCACTCACTGACTCTGAGTCACGACGGCCTCAACCCAGGAAGCAAACGCAAACCACATTGCCAGTGTCAGTTTGCTTCAACTGTGCGACCTCGTTGATATCAACCAAGGAACTGCTTGTCCTCAGCGTAAAGTATCTAGAAACCCAACTAGTTGCCGATGGCCATCATAATGTCGACCAGAAGGAGTAGATCTCAATTACGACTATCGTGTAAACGACTGTAGATAAACCTTCAACAAATGCAAACGCAAAAAAACAGAATGCACTAACAGCTTACACAGGAACGTAAAGCATTCCGTTCTAGTCACGGTTATGAAAAAGAAGATACGCTATCTGCTAGGGGATACATTGCACGAAGTCAGCCATCTGTAAACTGCCTACGCCTGAGTAAACCGGTGGAGAAGAAAACAGGGAAAACGGAAACTCCAGGAAGTAATGTAATAAGCTGTAAAACAAAGGGTAGCTATATAGTTGCGTTGTATCGTGTATGTAATTTTCCATCAAAGCGGGGACGACTTGTTGGCCTTCAACAACGAACAGGAAGCAAACAAAAACTTCAGTGGTGTTGGGGGAAATACGAGGTCTTAAAGTAACAGTAGGAATGAGTCTGATGGCTAACCTCTTCTCGAAGCCGTTCTATTTCTTCCCGATCCTTCTTACTCGGCATCGACTTGAGAGCGCGTTGATATTCATCCAACACACGGCGTTCCTTCCTGTGAAGCAGAATAACAAAAAGAACTGACCGATTGGTGAAGGAAGGCTAAAAACACTGACAGCACAGCACTGCCAGTTTTAAATATCGACAAATATTCACTGGCTAATGTTTTCATTTATTCCAAACGACCAGCACCATGATTGGGCTCGGGCAGCTGCTCACCTCAACAATGAAGCGGAATAACCCAGAAGAAAAAAGCGTCAGTAAAAGCAGCAAATATTGATAAAAACAAGACTTTCGTATTCCGAAAACAGCAGTATCGCAACCATAAATTTTTTTTGTCGTATGCTAATAGAATTACTCCTCATTACTTAAGCATTCAGTGGTGCTACAAATAACCCTATGAGTGCACCCGTTTTCCGTATGACAAAGTTTCCCTTGATAGGGCCGAAGTTCAAGTTAGCAAAGCTCCCGGATCAATCAAGTGCACAAGCTTGACCACCAGGTCAAGGTGGCAAGATAGACCAGACCTACATAATATTGAGTTGGTATTAGGCAAAGAACAGTAAACCGTTGTTTTTGTTCTCTCAGTATTGTGTACTACTCAGTAGTTTTAGTGCGTTGGACGGCACCAGTGGTAACGACAATCAGCAACTCTCCAAAGGCGCGGCTGCAACCCAAAAATAAGCCCCTATGTGTGGGACATTCTAACAGAAAACTAGTTTTCCAGGAGTGGTGACCTAAGCTCTGAAAAATTGACTCTCGTTCGAAAAGAGCCTTTTCGAACGAAGCGACCTCTGCAAAAACAACACTACCTTTTCCAGTTTAGGATTTCTCGATACCAACTTAAGATGTCCCGGGTAACTGGGTCTAGGCGAGCTAACTTGGCTTACTCTCTGCAACTGACAGGACCGTGCCATCTCACGTTCTAACAGCCAACCAATCCGTTTTTCAGTCTAGCAGTGGGTACATTAGTCAGTGAATCCGTTCGTTGTTGAAATCCAGCTGATGCTCTGGAGAAATTTTAAAATGACAACGGGACATATTAAGCTGGAAAAGGTATACTATCGAATCCACAGGCAATGAGAAATGGGGAATTATCAGTACCAGTGAAATATATTCACCATTCTGATGTCGTTTAAGTGTCAAGGCAGATGATGAGCTACTAATACTACTCTTACTACCACTACTGTTTTACTTAATGTCATGAAACCCAGTGTCCCTAGTTTACAAGTAGTAGGAGAGTTCGAACACAGCAATTGAGCCAAAACAGGCAACAACAAAGTCACCTATAATGCTAAAGCTGACCTAAAAAGATGTGAGACCCTACTTATAAGACAAACTTACTTAAGTTTTCGGAGCTCGTTGTCTTTGTACTCGTTAAAGAGTTTTGCTTCTCGGCTCTTCATTTCTTCAAAACGCCGTGTCTCCGACTCAAGGCGTCGTATACTCTAGGCGCACGAATAATGAAACAAACGAATTAATAAAAACAGATGTGAATATACATATTTCGTTCATTCACAAAAGAACATCGGGTCGATCACATGGCGCTGTATAGCTCAAACCGCCGTTTGCCGCGACGCATGACCGACTATGAATAGAGGTCTTGAACGCCGAAACAAAATGTGGGGTCGAAATGTGGAAAAAATTATAAAATAAAGAGAACAAATAATGTGAACGGGAATCAGTCCGACAGATAGTTTCATAACAAGAGCAGTGTTTATCAAGAGGTTTTGGTGCGTCCGACAACGTCGCCAACAAGAGGAGCCCGATGTCCATTCTATCTAGGAAGCATAGGGTGGCCTAATAAATTTGCATACCCCAAATCCAAGTCATACACTGACCAACAGAATGCCATATTCAGCTTGACCCGGCGAAGTAAGCAAAACATGATGTAGCAATTAATGGGTTGTCAGTCGATATGTTCGCTCAAGCCAGAAAAGCATAAGAAACGCAACTAGGAAGGTGAGTGAATGAGAATCTGTTCGTCCAGTAACCGTTTAGGAAAACTTGCCACATTGGCACTGCACACTAAGCGCTTCAAGGAAAAACTTAGATCAGGCAAAGCGAGGTGAATTATAAAACGCCAACGGGGTTTTGGCTATACAGTTTGTAATTTCATCAGACATTTTGCAAGAGCTGACACAACTCCAAGGGCAGATAAACTTCTCGAATACTCCCAACAGCTGACCATCAACAGCGAGTGCAAGCGCAGGCTCATGACAGCGTTGTAACAATACTTAGCCAGCGGTAGACACAAATATCGCGCCAAGCTAACAAACGGCCATTTCTAACCTGTCGATGATGTTTTGAGTTGTCCGTAAAACATCAAGAGTTAGGATAATGTCTTTATACGCAAAGCCTAGTGCCTGGGAGTGGTTCCATAACCTAGCAGTCACGGTCAATCACCGGGGGCTACTAGGATTTCGTCCAAAGCAAAACTGAATGAGAAAGGAAAACTCGAACGAGCAACGCAAATAGGGTTGCACAACATAAGTTGCTGGAGTTGATTATCCATATAAGACTATCGATGTTTGCGTTCGATCGCTCACATTGGTGGCACCAACGGGTCAGCAACTAAGAGGTTAGAAGACGGGTATTTGGTTGTGACTGTCAAAAAAGTTATATGTTTGTTCACTCCTTACGTTTACACAGACTTAGATGGTTAGGTCAAGTACTAAGAAGACCAGCTAGTCGTCCGCCTGCTACACCGAGCACTCTGTCGACACTGCAGCCAACTGCTGTAAGATGTGAGGTGGCCAGAAGACGACCTGGCTTAGGGAAATGAAGTCGTTCACCAGGGGGTCGGGTTTATCACTCGCGCTGGAAACCTCGCGACTCACAGAGTCAGAGGCTGGGAAATTTAGGTGAGATGGCGGCCAATCGAACTCAGTGACTTGAAAGTTGTTGCCGTTTGGCCAGGTTGGCTGTGAAGTAAGTAGATTTACTGACGCGGGGCAATGAAAGCCACAAGGAAGCTGCTTCGGTGAAGACGCTTTATTTTTACTTATGGCTCGGTTGTTTGTTTGTATGGTGTAGGTACTTTGACGTTGAATGACTGAATACAGATGTAGCTATTTTTAATAGTTAGGTTCTTTCCCCTCCCTTACTTTTTTATTCTTTCTTCCAGTACAAAGTTGGCTTTTTTCTTCATGGTTATGTGGTATTTAAGCGTCAGTGAGAACCATTGATATATTGCTGTCTATGATGATAAAACGCATGATAATCAAAGAACAAGAAGCGTTTTAAGTCTAGATGTAAGTGCTAGGCGTTCTTAACATATCGAATTTGATAAATGAAGCTAGGCTAAAACAGTGAGCAGAAGAATTATCCATCAGGAGCAGCGGTTAACATTAACGACAAAAAACAGGACTAACCTATTCCCTGAACAGAGCCTATCACATTGCAGGTAAAATGCATATGGAGCGGTGAGAGAGAATCAACGGTGAAGCGAAATGAGATATTATAGCAAAGGATTGTACCTCAGATGGTTTCGTGGAATAAAACGGATAGGATAGGACATAAGTTCCGCTTCTTATCGGCAACGTGTGCAACCTATCTCACAGATCCAGAACTAGTAAAACAGTATGCCAACAATAGGTCTGACTGGTGAACTATAGCCGATGCAAGAGTCTTATTTACGATGAGAGGTGATGCAAGGAAGGGAGAAAATCGTTTGAAATAATACTCACCTCTTCTCGTTCAGACTTGAGCCGCAATAAATTAGCATTTTCCGATTTGAATCGCCTGATTTCATGTTCCAGTCGCGAAATCCACTGTCGCAGAACAGTGTGAGATTCCGAAGTGGACCGGGTAAATGATGCATTCTACAGGTGAACGTAAATAAGCAACTCCAGGTGTACATGGGTGACAAATTTCACTCCATTTGCAAACCGATGGACCAAAATGTAGGGTAAATGTAGTTTAAACATGTAGTGTACAAGTTTAAATGCATCAACCAAACAGTGGAGCAAAAATTCAGTTTACTGAATCAAACTAAGCTGGAAAACTCTCGCCGTAAGAGTTACTCACTCAGACACTACAACAGTACACACTCATGGACTGAACACCAACCAGTCAATCAAACCCAGACGGAAAGATTAATGAGGTCCTAGCAAACTACAGTATTAATACCAGCAATTTGGATCAGATGGCTTGCATTTGTATTTTAATCGCAGTTTTCGACTGAAACATTACGGTGTTTGCAATCATGTGAATCACAGGGACATGCAAAAACCGAATGTAGACAGGCCATCTACACCTGGCCAGTAGAAACTAAGCTAATCGGAATATAAAAATCATGATCCTAGAGGAAGTGGTCGGTGACACTGCGATATAAGTTAGCGAAAATAAGTTGTCAGTCACTGAAGGAAAACACGCTAGGCTAGATACAAACCAACGTAGCATGTACTAACAACAACCTATTTCGGTTACAAACAGAAAACCTTCAAGTTACCGTGAAAATTGCAACGTTGTGCTACGAAAAAAGTCAATCATTCACGCACGGAAGACGGGCTTAGCCAGAAAGTATGGTGGCTCGGGCAACCACTCACCTCAACAATGAAGCGGAATAGCCCAGAAGAAAATAGCGTCAGTAAAAACGGCAAATATTTATAAAAACAAGACTAAGAGAAAGAACTAGAAACGGTATGAACGCAGATATACGCCATTACCGGCGCCAGATTGTCATCTCGGATCGCGTTTCAGGCCAGCAGTTCCAGTGATTATGAGGACCCCAATCAGGCAGATGACTCCCACCAACCTTACTCAGCGGAACAATCAAGGCTTTCATATTTCGTGGCTACGTTGTTGTCTGGACACTACACGTTTTTCTCCAACTGTCAGTGGTCTCAGTACACAAGGCTCAGCGTGGAGAAACGCTCAGCTGGCATGCGAAATACGCGACCAGGCCACCACAGCCTGTGCAACGAGATTAGCTGACCAAAAAGGAGCCATCCGACATATGAACAAAATAGCTGAAACTTACAGTAAGCTAGAAACGGTGGACTGAACATACAAGTGAACTGAATACAAATAATCATCACTGATATCAGCTATACACCTGTGGCTGATATTAAGTCTTGAAAGTCACACAATCAAAAGAACAAATATTGAGCATTATCCCTTTTCGGGTTTAAGATATCTCAATGTCAATTTAAGATACCCCAAGAGGTTTCTCTGGCTTTCAGTCTCTACCACTGTACACGTGGATAGGCTGACAGACAGGGATTGGTTGGTTTCTACGGAGTGAGGGTACACAAATACATCGAGTGTAAAGATTAAACAAAGCTAGCTCGAGTAGACTGAGTTGCCGGGCTGACGGGAGCGCATGCTAACATGCACACAGAGTACTAAGCGTGTGCGTGCGCACGTAGGGCACACGGGCAACATCTCTGACACATCAGTCTCCTGTCTGTGGGTAAATGAGTGGTCCAGTCATAATGCTTTAGGCTTCGGTCGTCTCCGTCCGAACGGCCGGATAAATCGGACAAGCCCTCTCCTAAGGTGATCAAATGATAAACACCCAGGTAACAGGCTGATGACGGTCGTAACAGCTGAGGGCAGAGCTGAAACACAGAGTAATTCATCGATTGCAATCGCCAAGTCTGAACAAATTGTACCCGGGGTAGGTGGCAACTTAATGCAGGCTCCATTCTGGCTTTAGATGGCCAGAGTGTTATCCAAGTGAGGTAAGCCGCTTCTTGTGAGTGGCGTATGAGTTCGACAACAGCGCAGAAGTAGCCGTAATTAACTGTATTCCAATGCTATGGCTGATCGAGTCAACGGTGGACACAGACAGTTGCTAACTAAAAATGAAAATTTGCTAGGCGGTAGGTTATAATAAATCAGCCGAACAATTCACGATAAAACGGACTACTAGATGCACTCCATCTGCCCGCTTCGTTTCACCGATGTTTCTAGAAAGGCATCTGTTGAAGTATTAAACTAGTCACCAGTTCTAATTAGCTTCAACCTATCCCCACTGTCCTCTCTATTGATCTGCTCTGCAAAGGTTTTGTGAACCACGCTACATGCCTCATACATATACAGGTTGTCAATGTGCCAATTGACACTGAGTTCCTTCCCAGGAACGCATAACTCCGGTATTTCTGCTGCATAAACCGACGAACTTAAGCTCGTTGCAAAATCGATCAATTCAGCCCGAGTTGAAAACTAATTGTTTGCCTCTTAGTGCCGATCGTCCGAGTGATCAATGATGGCTGCCACCTATTCATCAATCCATCATTTCTCATTTGCTCTTGCATGTGGCCTTCATTTGTTTATTTCGCTGTCCGCCAAATATGGACCAACCCGGTATTTGTACAGGAGAAGGAAAATCGGCCCAGTTTGAGGCAAATTCAGATTGACTACGTTCCCTTTCAACCGTACATTTTGTCTGAGCATCTGGTGACTGGAAAGTCTTCAAGCAATAAAGCTCATTTATGTGCTATATAGGATGCTGCATCATCTTCAACATCATTTAACAACTATACAAGCGAAAATAACTATCTCAGGGGTTGCTCACTGACACTGCAATATCAAATGATCCTTTTGACTTGCGGAGAACACTTTTTCAGTGCCCAGGTATGCCCAGTTTGTCAGCCGTTACTTTATCATGTATGGTTGAACTCAAGCGTACACCTACCGTATTTGTTCAGAACACCAAATCGTTTCTTCAAATAATTTGATCATCAGAATGATAGCGGTAGAATGAAGATACTCTCAACCTTTAACGGTTAGTAGTAACCTGTTGTTGTCTGCTTTATGATACAGTATGACTATTGTGTGCTTAATGGACAGTGGTCGGGTTTCTAGTCCGGTTATTATCTATTGCTAACCCTTTTAAACTTAAACAAACTCCCGAGTTATCTTTTCTTTCCGAACTGTTCATCACAGATTCAGGTATATGAGTTCTCACAATTTCTTCTACTATGCAAATTTCCTATGAATCTTGGAGTTCTAGTTCCTAGTCAGTCACCATTCACGGTGGGTCAAAAAACCTAAGAAAGGCACACACACGGAATGAACTATTCACCTGAGCATCCACTAGTCATGGTCCGCCTTCGCCGAGATAAAAGTCCCACTTCTCAACCAACTTGAGAAGTAACAGTGCGTACCGTCTACGTATTGCTGACGAGGTCAGCTGATAAATCAAGAGAAATCTCATAGGAAGTACGCAGCGCGTTTACCTAAGCTAGTTATGACCAGCAGGCAAATGCGTCGACTAGTTATCTCACGGACTGCCTTTCACCCACGCAAATTGTATTGTGGATTTGTATTAAAATATATCTCAATGACCGGGTGCCTAAGCCTGTTCATAGGTTTTGATCTTCACTGCGGACATAATTCAGTAGATCTCTCCTTTACATTTTGTGGCAAACCCATTTGTGCAAAAATGATTAATGACAGTATGCGCGAAGTGCCACTAACTTGATACTTATTTCATCAGAAAAATGGTCATTATATAATGCTGAGTTCAACATGTGTAGTCATGTGAGTGATCAGTCGCACCTCACGTAAACCTTATTCACAGGAAACGCCCCAGCGTGAACTGGGTGCCTATGAGTAAAACAGTGATTGGAAAGTTATTGCCGTTGTTTATCCACGCATCGCCAACAGATGGACTTCTCATACAGAAAACAACCAAATGAGTGAACAGCACAGTGAACAAAAACGAAAATGTTCGAGTGACACAAATCAACTAACAGTCAGTCTGGATCCCTGGACTGCGAAAGGAAGCCAAATGGAAGAAAGAAGTCTTCCGTAGTACCACTGGTAACTACTTGGACAGGAGGTTGACAACGGTCAAAAATTACACCTTATCCTCGAGACTGTGAATACCGAGCTGAACACATGGAGAAGGCTGTTTGTTCAAAATTTACGGTCATATACGGTCGCAGGAAGCTTTGTTATCTGAACTGCTGAAAGTGAGACATTTAACCATTTTTCTCAGTTAGCCAACTATAATCTGTTCTGCAAACGCCCCGCGGAAGACTAGTGCGTTAACAGAAAGCACACGCAACCGAAGGAGTAACGTTCACATCACTAGCGCTATAACAGAACTAGCCTTGCTGACATATTTCATCAGATGTGGCTCGTCTACTGAACCAACGTGTCAAGTCTGCCTGCGGACGGTCCTAGATAGTTTTGAGGAGCACGAAAGGTGGGACTCAGTCAGAGTCTGTGCCACACGGATTTTGAAAGCGTGTTTGAAAATTCACAATATACTGGAGGAAAGCTCCTGCCACTAGCGCCCTATTCCCGATGCTGAATCCAACCGACGGTGTGTGCACCGTAGTCAATCACGCAGCAAAAAAAGTGATGCGACAACGGTGTGACCTCACACTCGTGGACGATCTGTCACATGCTTCCTCAACGTCAAAACCTGCAACGACGCTTAGAACGCTGAGCTGAACATTTCCAGCAGCAGTTTAACTGACCAAACGCGCCACTGACAGTGCCTTCAGGTTCTGGCTGTGTTCACTGAACTGATGACATTTCTCCGCTATCTAAAACAGAAGCCTCACTGGAGACCATGTTTCTGAAACGTCACAAGGCATCCGGCCGAACAGCATATCTATGAGGAGCAAGCTGAGTTTCGCCCTGACCGTGACTGCACTGATCACACCTTCACACTTCGTTACTCATGCAGATGGCACGTGGGATCACAAGTTTTAAGTTGCTACAAGAAGGAGAAAGATGTTTGCTAATGCGTTCCTGTTTTTGTATTGGTCGGGGAAAAGTTGTGCTGGACGGCTTATAGGTGCAAAGAAAAAGTGAACTTCAATGAAGCTGCTGATTGCAATCACTTCGTCAAGGAATACCCAAACATACTGAAACGACTGTCCGTCGGATATGCATAGTTACCGACCTGTGGGACGGAGAGAATGGCGCTTAGAAGACGTGTAGTACAGGTTGCCTCTCATGCATTTGCCAATGGAGTAAGATTTTAAAATCTAACCGATTCAACCGTGAACACGCCTTAACTGTGATACAATTCTATCTGCAAAGTAACCTGTCCATTCCGCAACCCAGTTCCAGCGAGTGACCCCTTAGGTATCCATTCTTGTTTAGTTAGAAGAGACATGTTAGTGGTTGACCCAGGGATGTGGAATATGTTGAAGGCAATAGTTAGGTCACTCGTGAGGCAAGTCACTTAATCGACCTAATCCTGCTACTCACTGGATAAGGAAACTTCATGAATCTCATAATTCTTCTGGTGGCCCATCTGTGAACACTTTCGATAAGTGCCAAATCTTATTAAAGATAAGGAGGACGGGACTGCATTTTTGTTTCCAGGTGTGGGCGGATTATGGAATTGAGTACCGTGGTGAACACTTCAAGGTGGAGGGTTTCACAAATTCATTCTAGGAGGTTTAAGTCCCTTTTCTTCTTTCAGCCATGACAGTACAATTCGTAGACAGACTCAAACTGTTTACTACTAAGTTTCATAGGTCCCATTAACACACTGACACGAGCACCTTTCTGTCGCCAATGTGACAGTCAGCACAACTTCGACGATGAATGCGCATGACTTTACAAATGTTAGCACTGAACGTCAAGTTATTTTTCACGGACTACTGGTTCAGACAGTTCAGATTATCACATCTTCCGGGCACTCTAGAGCTCGACAGAATTCTGTCATCAGCAAAGGGCAACATCAGTCATCTGACTATGCTGGATAGCTCAGGAATGAAAACATTGAACAACAAATATCTTAAAATAGACCCTTGCGAAACGCGACTGTTGTCAAGGGAACATTCTGACAGCTATCTACTCACAATGACGTTGAACCTACGTTCAGTCAAGTAATCCTCAAGCCACGTGGGTAAGCGCTCATCAAGGCCAAAACTATTGGGTTTTTATAGCAAAATGAAATGATCAACCCTGTCAAAGGCTTTGGAAAAGTCAAGTTAAGCCACACCAATGGACAGTTTTGCGTCGGCAGCTTTCCTCCAGACGTCATGAGCAATCAGCAGATTTGTGACACATGAGTATCTCTCACAACGATCATGCTGCTCCTGGGCGATAAGTTCGAGGTCTTCCACCACGGCCCGGAGAAAGTCATCTAGTAAGCTCTCCATTACTTTAGAGACCATCGAAAGCAACGCTATTGGCCGATGGTATCCTAGGTCATTTCTGCATGCACTTTTGAAGATAGGTGTGACTGTGGACTGGTTCCAGGCTTTCTGCACACGGTCAGTTGACAAGGAACGATAGAGATGAATTGCAAGTGGTTCTGCTTATTGGGTGGAGCATCTTTTCAAGATGATAAGGTTATCAAGTCTGGGCTAGGTAACCTGTGAATTAGTAGGTTTTTTAGTTTGATTCCGACTTGACATTGAAACTTGGGGTAGTTCAGTTAAGTTGCCGCTTGTGGGCTCAAAAGTCGCTCGCGCTTCGCAACTATGTACACTTACGTATTGTTTACCTAAAGTGTTAGTCGCTTTTGCATTTGTACTGGTAAACCCACTAGAGATTTGAAGTTGAAAACTACAAACCTTACTCATTGTGTGTGCTGCGACTTCACCGTAGAAGAGCACAAGAATCATCTTCCGTTGTTGAGCAAGATCGCGTTGATGGCAAAGTTCAATTCGGTCTGGTTGGTACCCACTCCAGGCTGAATGTTTCGACGTAATCAGACGTTTCACACTACTCAACAGGCGTCTCGGCTTTCTACTAGTTCCGGACACTTCACTGGAACATGGCTGTTAACGGCAGCGGAGAGTTTCTCAACGATGAGGTGCCAGTAAATGTGGTGATGGAGTCAGCCAATTCAATTGTGTTCAGTTGTGTATTTACCCCTAGGAAATCTGCCTTGTGATAAGCCTTAAAATCCATATTTTGAGGAGTATGCTGTCTGGTCTCGTGATCATCATAACCGAGTAGAGCTATGAGTTTTGAATACCCATGACGTCAGCCTTGTTGGAAGAAATGTGACCGAGACAAAACGGCGTGTGGCCTACTCACCACCTAGCACGGTCCTAAACATGCTTAAATAGTCCAGAACGTTTGATCCATAGGATTGTACAAGTCCAGCCGCTGCAAAACAAACTCTTCTTAAAGGAGAAACTCAAAATAAATTAACAGTCAATCCAAAGAGCACACGAGCGATGAGAAAACTAGATTAAAAAACCTACCGGTTCTCGCTTAAACTTATCAAGAAAATCATCAGCAAGATTGATGAGCTCAGTTTCATAAGATGCAACGTTTGCTTTAGGAGGAACTGGAGATTTGGAGCCGCCACCGAACGGACGAGGAGATGATCGCCTTGCACCTGTTGTGTCGGACCATCTGGTGTCGATTACTTTTGAGGGTGAACGGCAACCAGAAGAAGAATCACTCCGGTGAGGTTGAGCACTGGGATTTGGAAGCTTAGGTCCAGCTTGAATCAAGATAGATGCATAATTAAATAAAACACGACAAATGAGCTCTTCCAGTAATTGTGGGTCGGTAAGGCAAGGATATCGTAAAGGATTCATAAAGCGAGTAAGCATCTGATTTCCTGGTTAACATGTTCAAGGGACAATAAACGTCAAAAGAAAATAAATGAAACCTCACCTTAGTTTCCAGTCTACATATCAAAAGCCGTTCTAGTACTTCGTAGTACATCAAACAGACAAGATACTGCCACAGTACCCAAGCATAGACGAACGCAGCTGAACTCAGGGAGGTGTGGGCCAACAATATCACCGTCGCAAGCAAACTCAACTGGAACGGCTTTTACTGATACAAAATCAACCAAGTTAAAAGCAATAGAATTACACAAGCTTACAGAACAACAAGGAAAATAAAATGGTCGCACTGAAGGCACCGAATTTTGCCAAGAACAAATCTATCGCATGAGAGCTCCAGAGTGATCAATGACAGTGAAGTCAACTACAAACTCCAAGGATGCGAGCGCACGCCTTGTTCAGAGTAATATCACGTTTAACAAAAGTGGTTGGTGACATCCGTTTCGGATTAGCTTCTTACATTGATTGAGGTCAAGGGATGCCAGTGCATGGAACTCATCACAAGCGCTTTTGCGCTCCGTCACCTGTGGTTTCACTCACACACCAAATTTTACGTGTAAAATCGAAGGAATAAGACTTAGAGACATGTAAATGAAGTGTTTTTATTTTACCGGTTAGCCAGTTTGTAAGCTAATACGAAAATGAAGCCTTCATCGGTCAGGATGTAAACAGAGAGAGGCTCCAATTGTACGATCGAAACTGAGAAAGAAGATAATCATCATCATCACAGACAGCCACACATCAGTGGTTCACACTGATGCCTAACTATCACAAAACCACGAAGGAAAAAAACCTACATAAGAAGAGAGAAGATGTCACGAACAGTTCGAGACGAAATGATCTCAGTTGTGACGCGCACCACGGCGCCAACCGGCTCAAGGGGCACCAGAGAGAACATGCGTGAACAGAACAACCCTGGAACATGTCATGGGGTGACCAACACAATCGTCGGTCAAGGCCGAAGCCAAGCTACTGAAGCCAGCCGCTGTGTTGATTTCATATATAACGCCCTATTGACAATATACGAACAACTTTTGTCGTGCTTCATTGCTGAGTCTTTTGCAATCAGTCGGGATAGCTTGAGGTTGTATTAACCAGCGTAGCAACAGAAGAAAAACAGGGTAAGGAGAGGAGACCTAATCACAGAAAAAATAGCTACGTCTACATTCAAACACAACATCAAGGCGCCTACACCTTGCAAACAAACAATCGAGCTGTAAGTGAAAGTAAGGCGCCATCAGCAAGACAGCTTCCTTCCGACTTTCATTGCCCCGCGTCATTAAGTGCACTCACTTCACAGACAGCATGTACTTGGACTCAAGTCATGTATTGGTATGCTGTCGTTTTGATCTCATTTATACTGGGCAACGACTGGCTGTTGAGAAACTGGCTTTACCATCGGTAAAGCATAAGTACCAAACCAGCTTAGAAAGCTGCCTTAGTGATACTCACTCCGAAGACCCTAATAGCTGCTGGACACAAATCTCACAGGCTATTCAGAAAGCAGGTACTGTAGCATGCGGCGCAGAGATAAATAAGTTTAACAAACATTGAATTTCGGAGAAATCTCTGGAGTTGTTAGAAGCCAGACGGAAGGTTCCTCTTAGCAGATAACATAATAAGTCTAGAAGAGATATCCGTAGGAAGCAAAACGTAGTCTAAAGG
>JTDE01004812.1:44128-58372 GCA_014338405.1 Paragonimus skrjabini miyazakii
ATGACCTGGCGTAGACAAATGAAATCGTTCACGAAGGGGTTGGCTACTGTAGATCAGGTTCGTCTTCCGGGCTGGAGCTCTCGCGACTCACAGGGTCGGTGGCTTGAGACGTTAGGTGAGAAGGCGATCAACCGAGCTCAGTGGCGTGAATGTTGTCGTTGTTTGACCGAGCTGTCTGTGAAGTGAGTGCACTTAATGACGCGGGGCAATGAAAGCCGGAAGGAAGCTGTCTTGCTGATGGCGCCTTACTTTCACTTACAGCTCGATTGTTTGTTTGCAAGGTGTAGGCGCCTTGATGTTGTGTTTGAATGTAGACGTAGCTATTTTTTCTGTGGTTAGGTCTCCTCTCCTTACCCTGTTTTTCTTCTGTTGCTACGCTGGTTAATACAACCTCAAGCTATCCCGACTGATTGCAAAAGACTCAGCAATGAAGCACGACAAAAGTTGTTCGTATATTGTCAATAGGGCGTTATATATGAAATCAACACAGCGGCTGGCTTCAGTAGCTTGGCTTCGGCCTTGACCGACGATTGTGTTGGTCACCCCATGACATGTTCCAGGGTTGTTCTGTTCACGCATGTTCTCTCTGGTGCCCCTTGAGCCGGTTAGCGCCGTGGTGCGCGTCACAACTGAGATCATTTCGTCTCGAACTGTTCGTGACATCTTCTCTCTTCTTATGTAGGTTTTTTTCCTTCGTGGTTTTGTGGTAGTTAAGCATCAGTGTGAACCACTGATGTGTGGCTGTCTGTGATGATGATGACGATGAAAATGTTTCTGAAGTTTTGGCGTTTACAGTTGGCCTTAACAAAACCTTGCAAACAGATGGCACATATTCTGCTGTTAGCAGGAATCCAGGAACCTACTAATGAGGCTAAGGCCGTCGTGCTGATGACTATACTCATTTCAAGACGACCGGTAGCAGCAGTCGTGGAGTTACCCGAAGTGTACAATCGATATCGGGTAAACGGAGCTGGTGTAATCACTTAGATACGTTGATTATTCTCCGTGATTCAAGTCTCCGAAACGCAACGGACATCAATATTCAACGAGTCTAGTATCAGTGTGGCCTGTTGAGCTGTATGTTTCAGAATGTGAAAAATGAAAGCCCGTATGTTACTTTGTACTCTAGATCTAAGCAAGTGACGACGAAGGCCAGAAGCTGGTGGGCTAGAGATGGAACTTACCGGGAGATTTTTAACTATGAGTAGCTACATTTTATTGTGGGACCTGAAGAATAATTACTAGAAATGGAGGTCTGGAGAGACCTGAAAATTAAATTGGGTCAAACAGTAGGAGAGGGACCAGCAGTAGCCCGTTTTCGTCTACCAAATCTGTTGTACGCAACGACCAGAACGACCCGGTTTATACTGCGAGACGACAGACGCAGCACGGGAATAACATTATTGTGAATATTTGTGATTGTATGCGGGCTGAGATACTGTGTAACGTGCGGTCGAAACCAGCAAACGTGCACGGATTGAATTCAAATAATGTTACAGAGCATGCTGCTGTGTTGTTGATACCGTTTTGGTTTTCGTTCGTGTAAGTCGTGTGCATGGCTTACTGGGTCTTTGGCTCATGCCTGTTTGTGATGTGTCCTTTTACAGGACTGTTGTTGGAACCCATACTTCGGAAGAACGCTGTCCTCCGGTGTTTCTGCATTGCTCCAAAGTTGGTCCACCGGTGTAACGGACAACCAGAGTAGAGAAAACAGGTTGTCAACCAAAAATTTTGGCTCAGAAGCTTGTACCGCAGGGAAAAGGTGGTTGACACTGTACGAGAACTGGTACTATTACGAAAAGAGGCCAGCCTCTTTCACAACCCTCAACCTGGAGAATAAGAAGATTATGGTTGCTGAGACCTCTACTTATTGACCTGCTTGCCATGAGGGACAGTCGATGTCAAGATCATACCCTCCAGTTTAGCTTAACGAGTCATCCAGATGCGCAAGCAGTCATGCCGTGTCAATGTTCAGTCTCGGTGTGACAGGATGTCAGTTATAAAATATAGCTTTTCAAACTACTGTCACAAAAGAGTATCAGGAAAAGTTAAAATAATATAACGCCCAAAATAATTGACAATCGTTTCATGATCAAGAAGGCGAGTCGTAGTCAACAGTGCAATTATGCCAACGTTGGCCCCTAAGAGATGAAATGGCCTGACATTCACACCTAGTAAGATCGAGAAAATGACAAACAGATCGGTTGACCAACCATATAAGATCATCCTGAAAAAGTGAAAGGAATTGGTACCGAGATGCAAATTTGCCTCTCTGACGCTAGCCTCCAACTTCGATATATACTTGTCTACTTGAAAAGAGTGTTGAAAGAAAAGAGCAAACAGGTCACGTAAAGATGAACGAAGACAGAAGGAAGAACTGTGCCTTGCAGAATGCTTGACCTAATTTGCATAGCAGATCTGCTCACTAGAGCGGGTAGACTGCGTTTCACCTGCAAAACAAATTTGAATGAACAAAATGAGAAAATGATTAACGTCAATGTCGGTAAAGTATTCAATAGAATTTCGTAGACAAGGCTGCTGAGACAATCACCACGATACGGGAAGTGTAGCATTACAGTTTCATATCTTTTATTCACAGAACCTAAAGCTGTATGGACTGGGCGAGCGAGAACATTGAGGGTGGAGTTTGGTTGACAACATGCATAATTAAAAATAGCACCAAGGTAATGGCTCAGACCAATGCATAACTGCCATACAACGGTGGAGAGAAGAAACAAGCCCTAAATAAGAAACAAAACAAAAATGGGACCCAAATTGAAAAGTATCGTTAGGTTCAATGCTAAGGACTTTCAGAAAGGATGGATAAACAAACAACCGAAAGGAATTCTTGAGCGCCTTTCTTCCCCATTAGACTGATGTTGCTGGTCACCTTACTCTTAGACTGCTATCCAATAAACTTTCCTGCTTCCTGCAGTTTCCATTTGTACAAGCTTGAAACGATTCCAAAGTGTCCCGATCACAATGTGCATATCCTCAGGTTAAACAACAGTAACATACTAGCGCGGTAAGATCCGTTTGTAGGAACGGCAGGGAGGAATGTTTATTCACAAAAAAACGCGAATGGAACCATAAATTGATCAAACCCAAATGGTTAATCCGACAAAAACGACTATTGCGCACCACAATACTGGTCACCCTGCTAGAGGGTCATTGCTGCGTTAGTTGAGCGAAGAATATTAAGATTTCACGCCGTTTGTTGCCAAAGTGATACTTCCGGAATAAACGTTAGCTCGCTTATTACACCGAGGCAGAAGCACTTCCAGTTAGAACCCGCGCACGTGAGGCTGACCGTCAACGTTATTATCGATGAGCCAACACCGACATAGGCCAAATAATCATGTAATGAAGACATGTGATACTATTTTAAAAAATTGCTCACTTTGGTTTGAACATGCAGATGGAAGATTCATGGCAGAAGATGTTCTGGCATGTTCTCCAAAGTTGTCTAGTTCCGTAGCACTACCTGTCCAGGAGTTGACATCATCAAATTCCATGGAGCTCCTTTTTATTTCATCGTATGAAGCTCCCAAATCGGGCATACATGGACTCGTGGCCTCCGGTTCGTCTTGTTCCTGTAGCTGGTTGTCTTGTGACCGATCTCCCTTTGACTGAGATGCAGTTTCATGAACCAGATGAAACCGAGCGACCTTTTTGCATTTGTTGGCGGTGTTATTGGTCAGTATACTAGCCGCTGGGCGTGGTCGATGTTTGTCAGCAACAGAGAGTATAGGTTTTTCGGGTGCTGTCTCCGAACGAAGTCCTTGGGGATTGTTGGAGCTTGTGAATTAAAATAAATCAATCCGTTTGGACAACAGAAATGTGAGAAAAAGCAGTGATAGGTGTGACAAGAAGATAACGCTTTATCATGATCACGTTAGTAAGTATCCAGATTTAGGAGAGAAAAGATATAGTGCAAACCGGTACTGATTAGTAAAATTGTTCACTGCGGACTAAAGGAATCACATTTATACCTGGACAAACCATTTACGTACGAAGTGAAAGTGTTACTCTTATTATGGATGAAAATATCGATTGGCCTTTCATAAATTACTCGTGCGCACTATCAACGATTTGATACAGTTGAAAGGTGAGACATTCCAATAGTGAGTTAAAGCTTGTTTGGGGGTGATTACAGAAAACCTTAGTTACGCACACATTGTCCTAGTGAAGATAACCAAACGCAAGTGAAAGCTACAACAATAACCCTTTAATTTTCTCCTGTTTCGGTTTCAGAATTCTGTGATGTTAGTTTGCGATATTATAAGGAGATTCCTTGTCCACTGCCATCTACAGAGTCCTTCCAAATGAACAGATTCTCTCATTAGTAGGCAGAAAGTGGAGACAAGAGCACTGTACGAGACAATACACTGGCAGTCGTTCGAGCCGAGTAGTGTAGCAAGCGTCACTGAACTACGGTATCCAGAATATACTGAGGAAACGAAGCAGTGACGTAACCCATGTCTAGAGTGCGTGTGCTGGGAGCTCGTTGACCCGACCCAGTTAGAATGCCAGATGGTGTAAGTCTCACAATGTTAGGACTTTGGTTCAATGTATCCGTTTACATTCTACCTCACTGCTAGTGTGAACCATTGGGTCTGAGTCACTTTGGAGACACTGATACAGTAATATCATAAAAATTCCTCGGGTCATTTTAAATGGACATTGAGTTATGAAGAAACTATATCAGGACATGTGGAAGTGGTACCAATACACACTGAACAAGAAAAGGTATAAAATAGCTGAAGCGATCGGGTAATATTCAATACATACTCAAGAAGAACGGGTTTAAAACGGATTTTTCTTTGCACAAGCGTCTTCTTCATCCTACTTTGTAACGCAAAAAAGATGCGAAGTTTGCGTAATGGGGTCACTTCGCACAAGCTCTCAATAGAAAGCAAGCGATATTTGAAAACAGAATAATTTCAAAAACTCCTTTAAACAAGATTAAGGATAATATTCACCTTTTATGTTCCAAAAAATCGGCTGACGAACAGACACGGTTTGCATTATCACGGTTTGAACGATCGCAAAGAGCCAATTTTTCCAACTTTTCTTCAGCACGTTTCAGACGATCTCTTAAAGAATTTTTTCCGAGTTTAGATACGAAAGATGTGGTTAGACTGGAAAACGAGGAGTTTTCAGCCATTTCCTCCAATAATTCAAACTCTTCCAGATCAAGAGCATCACTGCACATACCTTGTGTTGTAGAATTCTGATAAAACTCAGTTGCATGATCCATATTTGAGATGGACATTGGGTGCGACTGTACAGGACTGGTGTGTCGCATTTGAGGATGAGTGTCTCCACCTTGGTCTTTCTCAGAATTGGGACGTCTTTTGGAAACAAATCCACATAACAGACTTCCAAGTGGTTTTGTATACAAGGAGTCACTGCACGACGGAGAAACATTACCGATCGTGCCCTCAGGTAGATTCCGAGTATCAGAAGATGGCTGAAACAAAGCAGGAAAATATTACCACTGTCACGGCAACATATGAGTGTTGCTTCGCTGTCACGCCATCGTCAGTGTAAACAGAGAAAACAATCCTTGTTTTTAGATAGAGTTAATAGGAATTGGACTTGTAATGGTTGCAATACCAAAACCCGGACATTCAAAAGCAAGGTTTTTACATCATGTAGACGAACAATTAAGTTGCATACTGAGAGCAAAGTGGTATCTGCAACACCAGACAAATTTCGCGACATCTGAATAACGTATTGTTAAAACAGCCGATACAAACCCTCTTTTCTTGCAAAAAATCACTGGCGTAAAGTTAAACCAGTGATCGAGGAAGAGGTAGAATGACGTGCTCACTGGCAACCAGCTGCTTCAAAGTGGCTTAGTGGATTTTAAGATAAAATTCAAATATGACTGATTAAAACGAGGTCAAAAGTATAAGTGCAAGTACAGAGCTGCTAACTTGACGAAATAACTAAATCGAGGAATACAAGAGGCCACAATATGAGTTAAAAGAAAACAGGAAGATGACGGAGTTTAAAAGGGTACCCCCTAATTTGGAAGCCAACATCTTTACAATGCGGTCTCAAAGAGACTGTAAGATGTACGCAACCTGATGTGTATGACCACGTACGTGCAATATAGTTCAGGGACTAAACAACTGTCAAATTGATTTATTTGAGATTTCATGCAGATCACGCCGGATGCAATAAGATTTGCCTGACACTTAAGCAAAATGATAACAATGGGTGAACATGACTATGGGATAGAGCCTGTAGGGTAAGGCAAGCAAGTAAGTTTCTGAAGGAAAAAGTCGCAGTCAAGCCGTAATGGAAGGGGTCGCACGGACTAAAATCAACTAGACACCATGGCAGAACAATCTGAAATAACCACCAGCAAGTGCATACATGTAAGCGAAGTATATCAATTACAGGGAGTGAAGACCTTGTTGTCATAAAGGCAGAAACGCAGACATCTATGTGAAGACCGAAGATAACACGTCAGCTGGCATCGCTGAGTACAACTCCTAGCAGTATTGATTAGCGCCCTCAACCAATAATGAACGTTATGATTGTAGATCCAGTCTCACAACAGGAAAACCTAACATATTTAAAGTTCAGACAAAGATAATAATAAAGATGGTAAAAAGAAGAAGACAGAAGAAACTCCAGAAGTTTTGACAACTCATTTTTTACATCCGAGGACGTGTCCATCGTAGTATCAATGAAATCGATCAATTTACTGGCATCGCTGTATGCACATTAATGGGCAGCTACCTCGAGCAATCTCTAATTCTTGGTGGTAGCTGACTTCTCTCTTCCTGCTTAACCACATGATAGACCACGTGTATGGCGCACTCGGAGGTTCCGAGATGTTTGAGATGAAGCTTTCGTCAGATAGTCAGTTGAACGATATTAGGATACGTGGACGAAATTGCTTTGCTCGCTTCATCTACAACAACAAGCGGATCACAGAGAGGTCTGACTGTTCATACCGATTAGACCCATTAGCGCGGAAGATGTACATAAGCCCTCAGTATTCGCCCAGACACAGTTAACCTGTGTCAAGTAGGCTGATTACGTGAGGAACCCAATAGGTCATTAGCATACAGTTGGGGAATCCTCAAGTTTGTGACCGGCAACAAGTGTAATGAAAACGCCATTAGGTCAGGTACTCTATATGCAGAGCGACTGTCTCACCGAGTATTGTTCAACGCGGTCATTGAAAGCTATAATCAGTCACGAGACCAGACGATGACGTGAAAACGGGGCTATGAAGGCTTTCATCATCCTGTTGAGCAAGACAAGAAGGCACCACCTGACACATTGGAAAGTGCATCATTATCCACATAACGGGTTTGAAGCGCTCTCAGACAGGGCAGGATGTCGCAGCCAACGGCGAGCCTGTACTCAAGATTATCGGTTATTAATCTAAGAACCTATAAGCTATACAATCACTTTTGAAGTTTGGTCCTTGATGTAGGAGTTAGGTTAACTGAAACATATTTGGCACCAGAAGTGAGACGCCACCTATAAAAGTAAGTAGTGATTGCCAACAGGATGGTTCTGAACTTATGAACTCTCAAACGCTCCTAAGTGTGCCATAACTACTTGACTTTTTCGTGAATATCTATCGGTTGCAATCTAAATATTCATTTCATATACTCATATTTACTTATTGTACCTATAGGCATGACTTGACGTTGAAAACGTGTATGAATGTTTGGGTAGGGCACAAAGACAATAACGAGCAACAGATTAAGCTGAGCAGTGACTGTACTAAAACGCAGAAGGCTGGAAATAGACGATAACGCTTCACAAAGCCATAATATAAAGACATTTTAATAAATACCCGGAACATACGCACGAAATCAACCAGTAAATTTTGAATCAGAATATTATCGGCTCACCATTGGTTTTAAGGTATTCTTGTTTGGCTGACGCAGTGGGCAGCTAAGTGAACAATCAGATGTTTGCTTTTTACGTAAAGTATCAGCTGGGTCCCGAATTGGTATTCCTTGTTTCCTGATCTTGCTGCACCAGGCCGACATCCCTTGACGTCGCTTGAGGAAAGTAGCCGGTTTTGCGATGGTCCGGGGTTGGAATTGTCTATCACCGAGATCATTATTATTGTGTTGCCCATCGCTTGCCTAGTAAGTAGGGGAAACAGTAATTGAACAACGACAAACGTTCCGTCTGCATATGACAAAGTTTCAGGAGTAGGCTGAACCTTTGCAAGTAGACAAAACCACGAACCACTACAGTAGTAAAAAGTGTGCTTAAATACAACAGTGGTCACATTGTACCGCAATTCACTGAGAACAAATACAGGAATAAATAAAGCAGCCTCGTTTATCATTACGTTCACGAGCTTCACTCATGTCTAAAATGGGGGCATATAATACAGGTAACATTTGACAACGGCTTCCAGCGTGTACTTCAGAGTCTACGATAAACACTCACTACTTGACGTTTTTCCTCCTTAAATCATGTGGAGTACTGTTAGAGTTTAAAATGCGGACATTTCGTTGCGACGAACAACCTACGAAAATGATTAGAAACGTGACTCAGTTTTCGATTCCTGTTATACAACACCAACTCGACCTGATGTTTACCTCGTTAGCGTTTCGGTTGTTGTTTGCAAGTTGTAGAAACCTTGACGTGGGATGCTTAAGGTTAGACAATGATTATTATGTTGCTACTGCTCGTCATCATCATCATCATCATCACAACAGCCATGAGCCTGACCAAAAGGTACTGTGGCTCGGGCCACCGCTCACCTCAACAGTGACGTGGAATATTCTAGAAGAAAACGTTACTAAGAAGATTGAAAATTATTAAAACAAGACTAAGTGGAAGAACTAGAAATGGTATGGATACAAGTCCGTCATTGACTGCGACACAGCCATCTCGGATAGCGTCTCAAACCAGCGGTTTGAGTGATCACGAGGACCCCATTCAGGCAGGCGACACCTACCCCCTTTGCTCAATGAAGCAGTCAAGGTCTTCATACTGCTCTTCAGTATTCCATAGTAAATCTGCAGTTGTGAAACGAGACTTAATTAGTGAGCATTCAGGTATATGTCAAGAACAGTTCAGTTATGTTTATCTGTCATGATGCATGCGACTTCGCAACTTCCGTTTCCGATTCAAGGTCCGGAGCAGACTCGACACAACGTCCCAAATGGAGGTGTTACAAGATCGCAATGCCGTCCATACCTAGTCAAAGGAGACAAGGACTCTTTCCCCGCTTCGCACTTAGCGTCGTCAACAGAAACAACCTTTCTTGCGATGTTTATTCCGTCTATGGATTCCTGTTTTAAGAATGATATCCGGAGCAAAATATCAGTCCACACTGGTGTTCTTCAGGGTGCAAACTGTGTTCAAGCTTCACGAGTGAACACTTCATTCATAGATGGTCTAACTCAATCATCCAATCCGTTATTGCGAACGCGAATGTAATCGAGGATGGTTATTTGTCACAACAAAAGTTCCGTTATCAGAACGTCAGTTGGATGAATATAAAAACCCACTATGTATTAAAATGATATTTCGAGCCCAGACATTTTCCTTGGTACAGCGAATTTTTCACCAAAGCTGCGCTGCCGTACATACAAACATACAGACGAATGAGAGATTACGCTACCCCAGCGAAAGGAAAGGTAAGCGAAATCCAATTCTAGGTTTTACCCTCAAACCATGTACATGCTAAAATGCACACTGAACTGCAAACCGCAATGTTTAAGGCATATGTATACCTATGCCTATACATACATATATGTATACCTATACAAAATAATCATGTTATAGCCCATCATGTGCAAGTCAGACGAGAAACGAGTAAAACTTTGTTTGGTTACGCGCAACTTCCTCGGCGGTGCCTTTCCATTGACATTCGTAAGGACCACGCTCTATGAATACAGCGCATTGAAAAGACCGTTCGCGAACGCACGCTGAGGATATCTCTGATACACTTTGGTAGACTACTTTCAGGTCTATCTTTGAACATATGCAGCCATACGTCTGTTGTTTCGCTCTTTCACCTGCAGCTCTGTAACGTATCGCGACGCCTTTCTTGCAGCACACTGAACAAGGGATAACATCAAGAAAAAGTAAACGAGCATGTTCATGCCACGGTCAGATGGTGATTTCGAACAGAGTTCACGGTAACACGTTAAATGTTCTCTTTATCAACATCGAAAACGGTCCATTCATTGCGAATAAAACTGTACATCCTTTTTCTACTGACGCACGTTTATCTGGGAAACGGTGCTGGCACATTCCATTACCAATCCCTTTTGGTAACGGTAATTCAGAAGAAAACGTCAATTCAGCATGTTCTTTGCAACCAGATGACCTGATAGGTGACTGATTATGCGTCACTGCGCCACCACCTCATCCAGAAAATGAACAAACGGGAATTGCCCAAACGTGCACAGCATGAACAGCCAGACAGCTGAGCTCACATGTTACAGCATGTTGAGACTAAAGTCAAATCGGGAGACAATTGAGATTCTAGATCAACGACGATTGTTTGCCCGGACGCTACGTTAAAATATTCCGTGGCTGATGATTGGGTATTGCGCCTATAGAGCACAGTCTGAGAATCCAAGCCTCTCACAAGACGAGTTATCTTTAGTTTGAAACTAAAACAACACTTGCAGGTGCCGGGTTAAAGGTAAACTGGAATGCAATGTCAAATTCTGTCGATATGGCATCATCAGCAGATGACCCTTACAGACCTAAGACACATTCATGATTTTATTATCAGTCTCTGGGCACCATTATCGTCCGATTTTTCGTACGATCCTTAATGTCGACGCTGGTAACTCATTATTCGTTGTAGTGTGCTTGTTGCACGTCCTAATACCCACGTCCGAGTAGTATCTCCTTTTGTAAATACATTTCACATCACAAATGTCTCGTATTACTCGCACCATCTATTAAAATAAAACTTTTTCCTCCCCAAACTCCACGTCCTTCCATTGTCTCCCAACATATACTCAGATGTACATAGGCATCGCAAGGTCCCTTCAAACCTGTAAAAGTCTAATGAATTTCGTCTAAGCTGGCAACCGGCATTCAACGATGAACATTCACTTGGTTCACTTACAGTACGACGCGTTATTCTTTGGATACTACTGAGACGTGTGCTATCATCTGACCGTGCTGTAAGTAAGTGGTGCAACAGAAGCGAAGGTAGCTCTTGGCTATGAAAATACAAAAACCGTCGGCTACCTATAACAGTGCTGATGCTTCAAGAGCCGTCGGAAGGTAAAAATGTGATCAACGCACTCACAATCGGACCGGAATCCTGCCTATTATTCACGCACCTGGGTCTAGTGAGCCGATGTAATACAGGACCCTTGGGCAAATTGGACGCAACAGACACTAGAGTGATGTCTCCGTGGGTAACACATGGACTTCGAGTCCCATTTCGAAAACGGCAATTACTGCTGCTAAGCGCTAATCACGAGGTACTCCTCCAGTTTTTCAAACCATCTGAAGGGGTTTTGTCAGTTCTGATACCAACCTTTCCCCCATCATCCTATAAAAGGGAAGGAAAGAGGAGATTCGGCCCAGCAACCTTGTTACATTTCAGTAACTTAAGCTCCACGGTTAGTTCTGTTTCCGACAGAGGGCCGTTTGGAACGCAGCAGTTGACCAATCGAGTCCCATCGTCTACACGGTCTGGTTGAAGCTGGTTGAACTGCTCCTCAAAATGTTCACCCCATTTGTTAAGTCAGCGCCACCGGCTGACGATGAGTTACCCATCTTTTTCACAAATGGCCTCATTTACACCGACTTGACGGCCGGTACAACTACGGATAAGAAAAAATGATGTGCTGCTATTCCCAGATAAAATGACACGTTCCATCTCTTTAGTTTATTTGACCAAATGATGTTCGCGGTCTTTGAGTAGGCTTCTGGTTAACTCAGCGGTCGTCATCATATTTGGAGCCAGGAAGAACTGGGCAACGCGTGCACATAAGATTTATCGACGTGACAGAAGTTCAAATCTGTTACAACTGCACAGTTCCTTCGGAACACACTTCTTCAGAGCAAGCTTCCATAGCTGCAGTGGTTAGTTCCCGGTGTTCTTTGGGTTCTCGTACATGAATAAAATTAGGCAACTTGTCCACCAACGCTTCCTTGTAAACGTTTCCCACATTTTCCTCGCACGAACGTCATTGCATTTACGAGTATGACCTCTGAGCAAGTGACAAAACAAAACAGGTACGCCAAACAGCACGGACCGAATCTAGGTGACTGCTCCAAAACGTGACATTCTTCAACAAAGTGGCTCCACCCGTGACTGATTACTACATGACCGAGTTGTGTCCATGGCTGAGAAGCACACGGAGATATCCAGGTGACAGTACTTCTTTCTGTACTGAAATACGGTGCCCAAAATACAGACCACCAGACGCGCACAACTGCGGCAATCTCTCATCAGCGTCAGCGCGTTGGGCCCGGATATACAAACCCCCAACTCCTTCGCCACTGGGGAAAAAAGACCAAGCTGAGCATTAAAATGGCTCGCCAGTTAGATGTCAGTGTTTAGTCTACTTCCAAAAAAAATCGTAGAATGTAGTATAACGCAACTCTGGTCGCATCCAAGCAGCTATCCGCAGGAGCATACACCGAAATAACGAATATACAGCGTCCTTCTGATTTGAGTTGACAAACTTCAACTGACGTATTGAATCGCATAGCCTATAGGCGACTGTTCGCTGAGATCCAGTCGAGCAAACGTTGTTCTGCTTTAGAGCTCTATGCGATTCCCATTCCAGCTTGGCCACGATATTCAGCTTGGGCATCACCAGAAACCCTGGGACAGAAGCGCTTGAATCGAGTTATCTAGAAGTGAGCTCAAGTTAGCTCTCGTCTCCGACACACAACACACGTCAGATTCCAGACTTGGGGGAATGCTCGCTAGAGCAGCTTGCTGAGCATTGAGAACGTTAACTAGTTGTCTTAGCCCTAGAAATCAGTAATCATCCGCGGGTACAGAGAGGGTAGAAAAATTGAAGGCCAAAAGGGAAGAAAGTGATAATGGATGAATAATGTCACTGATGGGAGAAAGATACATTCGGATACTTGACGGCTGTCTCTGCCGCGGAAGGGGCTTGACTTGAGCGACTCCACCCCGAGTCTCTGACTCAAAAGCTTGACAGTCTGACTCATTTGACAATGAAAAGCCTGCCTAGTGCGAGGACGCAGTAAATAAGACAATGATGCCTGATAATGAACAGTTGCGCACAGCTGACTTACTCAAAACTACGAGATTCTTTTTCAATGATACTGAGTATTTTCCAACCGTATTAGATAGTACGCCGGTCGTCACAGTCGAACGCTGGGCGACTGGAGTGCTCTTTGTCTGTGGGTGCATTTCTTAACCCCTTTCTTCCCTATTCGGGAAACAGCAGTACTCCAAATATAGAAATTGTTCTACTGTATGTCCACAGGATAGTGCCTCAATACCTTAGCATTCTTACGCGGTAAGTGGTGTGGCGTACAAACATATGAGCCCAACTGCTCCACGTTAGCCTGTCTGGCATAGTTTCACTTGGAACAACTGAAATTCTAATCAACACAGCCCTCCTAATCGATGTAGTGCACAAGCCTGACCAACACCTATAGATATCAAATTAGGTCAGATCGCAGAACAGGTCAGGATTTGCAGAAGAGGCCTGGGGATTACGTGTATCGACAGGTTATTGCTGTATTCCTAGCTGGCCGTACCAGTTCACTTGGCTTGACACGGGTGTCAAACACATTTTAACTACTACATCTTTGCCATGTTCTGTTAAGTGTAGATGAGTAAGTAACCATGTGCGAAGTGCCACGTGTAGCGACCAGCGATCGCGTGGCTTCTCTAAGGATACCGGCTGCAACCGTGTTTTCCTGCTTGTCTGTTTTGTACGCATGATACTGTGTACGCCTACTACAGGAGGCCCGATACGAAATCAATGCCACTTTCTTCAGTCGTGCAATTAATTGCACACAGCGAATGTTTGCTCTTTTTCTAACGACTCATATGTTACTACATTCTCCAAGGTCGTTTAACCCAAACCCCCTCGAGCGTTGCTTAACGCATTCGAAGGTTCCACGCACTTTTCGCCTGACGCGCTTTTGAGTGCCGCCGAGTGGGCTGTGGCCCATCTCGCGCTTCTTTTCTTTCTCCTCTTGGTTGCTGCCGTTGGTTCCAGACTAGGCTAGAGCTATTGCTGACGAGATATCAGCGAGGATCGCAAAGGCACG
>JTDE01004813.1:4670-47553 GCA_014338405.1 Paragonimus skrjabini miyazakii
CGGAACGCTACCACAGAAACAAGGACATGGATTTCAAGTTGAGTGATTTGCAAAATTGAGGCAACTTCGTCACAAGATTATAACACTGTAGAAAAATCATGGTTGGCTCACTCTGATCTGTAGCACTTTTCTCTGTAGTGTGCATAAGGCAATTGTGAATGTTAGACAGAATCAAGAGTTTTATGAGTAGAAGGACTTCAGGGGATAGGTTGTATCTGTATTCATTGCGGTAAACGCAGTCCCAGATAGGAGATTGGAGTAGAATCAACACTATCTAGTTCTTGCCTACAGAAGGCGTGTTTAGAGCAATATGTGACATGTGAAGTTCAGATTTTCGGTAAAATGATAATAGTTTGCTATGGCAGCATTGCGCATGACAGAAGATTAGAAACACAGGTGATTGATGCAAATATCTGAATGGAATGTTCCGTGTTTACAGTCCACAACATTTCCGTTTATTTTCTAGTTTCGATCGTATCCATGTTTTTCATGTCCTTATTCATTAGCATATCTACGTAAATATTTTTTCCTCCCCACTAATTTTCGTAATTTGCGGTTGTTTCCCTAACTTTTGATCATAAGACTCAGGATTTTCGTTTTCTTTCTGCACCGCAATTCAGTTTCCATGCAGCTTTTTGATACTATATTCCTGATTATCGAACAGTGTATTATGGTGTCATTCAAAATTATGTTTCTTCTTATTATCGAACTCGCCAAAAAATCCCAATTATTTTGTGAATTAATCACAGGATAAAATGGTTGAGCTTTCGCATATGATAATTCGGTCGTGATTTGTGTGGGGTCGGTGACGCAATGGTGAACATGTTTGCGTCTTAAACGTTGTGGCCGCAGTTTTAATCCCGGCAGTGGCGAGGATATGCAGTTGTGTGGAACTCTAATGAGAGCAAAACTCGAGTCTAGTGCTTGTCTTCTTAAAAGGCTGACTGGAAAGTCTATGGGGATGCTACAGCTGCATGAAATTTTTGATGCTGTTCAACTTGGAATTGAGTATTGTTTCACTGTTTTCACAGGCTTGCTTGCGCTGCTCGCATTGCATATCTGATCTCTTGCTGGTTGACTTTTTTGCGTCACTAACATTTTTTCTACCATATTCCTCCATCAGTTCCATTATGCGCTGTAAGCACTCTGCTAATGTGTGCTGTTATTACTGTCGTCTTTTCATTGAATTTGATCAGTGTTTCTGTTTTCGTTTTCTGCTTAACACTGTTCTCGCCGGACTGCGTTGCCCTTCATTGATTATCTCCATTTTTCAATCCTACATTTTCACCGCAAGAAGTTAGGATCGTTTTCCTGCTGTTTGCCTTCTTTTTTGAATATTTTCTGTTGCCATCCATTCCGTGATTTTTTTAATAACCCAGGTGTTTCACCGCCTAATGTGTTTCCGTTGCATGTGTAATCCGCATATTGCTACTGTTACAAACGCATTTTTGCCGTCATCGGTTAATGCGTTTTCTGTGCAATGAGCCTTTATTCCCATATTCTACACTGTATAATTTTCGGACATGAAATCGGCGGTGGATTGTTTAACATAGTTTCTTCACTTTGCACACATTACCTTATGCCATACCTTTAGGGCCCATAGTAATCCATCCTTGTCAAAATCGCGGTTCACTCTATGCAGGAATTGTTACCACTTGTTTAGTTTAATCTGAAATTGGGTTATATGCTTTGTTATGAAATGCTACGGTAAGCCTGCAAAGGCTAGCCTCCCATATCGTCAGGTTTTTATCGTTCCCTTTAAGTCAGATCATTTTGTGTTCAGTCAGTTATTTGGGTTTCTTCACTAGCTTGAGTCAACTGTACCTATGAATTGAATCTTTTAGCGTTTAGATATTTTGGTTCGTTGAAAGCCTGAATGTTTTAGCATTCTTTTTCTCCACGCAACACAACGGAAAATTATTTACACAGACGGTAATTTATTCTAAATCTGTGGGAAAACCTCATCAGCTTGTCTGTCATGCAGAACATTTTTGTTATGGCTGCTTTTATTTGAAAGGTTACAATATGTGCATTAGAATAATGAAGAGAATAGCTTACTGTCAGCCAAACTTTGAAGCACTATTTTCAAAAGGAATGTTTGTACTTGAGTTTACTATTCGTTTTATAAAGTAATATAAAGATGCATTTCTTTCTTATGGATATTCACAATAGCAGGGGCGTCGTTAAACGAAGTATGTTCAAATATACTGCGGTTGGGAGTAATTTCGGATACAATGATATCTGTGTTCTTTTTATACCTCCGTCATTATGAGCCCCACAGTTCACGTTTAGCTTCATGAAATATTAGGATACCACCTCAAATGCAGTGTTGTTGAAGTATGCATTCTGCATGATGCATCTAACAATAATTTTAAACTGTTAACTTATAATGCTATACTCAACACCTATGGTTATTAAACATTTTTAGAACCTTGTTCGGCACAACTAGATGCAAGTAAAGTGGACGTTTGTATAAGTATCTACGTTTGCATGTCAACTAGGCAAATTCGTGAGAGATATTAACCCATGAATATGGATTTGATAAATTGATTGAGAATAACACAACATTTTGAGCGAAATGTAACAATCAATTTGATCATAACGTTGTTATTTTCAATCCATTTTTGAATAACATTTCAAACATGACGCCCAAACTGTTTGACTTCATTTGTTCTCAAGTTGGTGTGGTATCTTACAATATTTATTTAACTCTTATTGTCATATTTGCGGTAGACCAAAAGTTCTCCATAATCCAAGTATGCTTTAACTAGGCTAATGCCATAAAGCGGTGATTAAGATCTGTTTAATCTAAAGAGCCTGATGTATGTTCACTACTGGGTATTCTAAGTAGCACTTATTCATATATACACTGTCCCTAATCAACACATGAATCTTTCGTGAAAGCACGACTGGAATTCTACTGATTGGCGAGATGTGTACATTAATTCTAAGCCTGAATATTTATCGTGAGAGCCGACCTGTGATACAAACTAGAAAACAATGATTCTCCCAAAACTCTTCCTGAAAATGATTAATTTTCTGTAATACATAATTAACTTTCTGAAAAACGTGTAGCCTATCAGTTTGTGTTATCTCTCAGCATTACGCTCCATTCAACGCTTGCTATGAAACTTGAAAACTGGTCGTTTCGTAATGACAAGTTTGTCGAGTATAACGTATTAATTTTACCACAGACCTTTTGTTAGTTTACATTTGTGATGAGATGTGAGGTTGCGTATTGGAGAGAACGTGAAGGTGTTGAACAGTGCATACTGCAAGCTCTAATAGTTACAACGGTATCAAATTTGCTGCGATGAATTGTTTACTCAAGTTATTAACCGTTCTGTATGATAAGAACATTCACCTATCAAGCCGTTCAGCCGAAAACTTACTATTTTTCTTGTGGTTTACTACGTAAGTCAAACAATTTGAAAGCGTAGAAGAAATAGGTTTCCAAAAGAACACATGATGTGACTAATTACTTTCGGAATGTTCAGTTTTCATTCATAAATGCTTCTTTACTCAAAACAGTTGTGCTTATATGGTTTTTATTCATGTCCAGAGTTTTGATTCGCATGTTAGTAGACTGTGTTAACCTTATGAGTTCGCTGTGCGTTAAATTGTAAGATTTTACTTTCAATACATGAGTTTATGAAATCAGTAATGCAACGACGGGAACTACCCGTGCATCATTACTGGTCGCTATTGAACTGTCAACAATTTTATGAGACAACAAGTATTAAACTAAGAATTTCCTTCTATAAGCAATACGTTGACGATTTCCTAATTACGTCGTACAGTGAGCGAGATTCATGGGGTTCAAAATAAATTGTACTTTCTAAACAGTAATCTATCCTATGCAATAGAGTCGACAGAAATCTACAGTTAGACACTGTTCAGCGAGCTACACATATGAACGGCTGCAGGGACCTTTTGGCGTTTATGGTATGGAAAATCTGACATTAACAGGGTGACGTTCGTAATTTATACGTCTTAAATCAACTGTTCATAATCAAGTCAGTGGGAATCCGTTGCTTTCTACATCGAAGTATCATTATTTGGGATAAAACTGACGATGAGAAAACACTTCTTGTGATCGAGTAATCATACCGGTGACTTCCTTAACCGATATATGAAAAAAATTAGGCAAACAGGCTGTTCAATACATAAGACATATTTTTATTCGTCTCTTAACAACTAGACAGTTCACAGGATTAGATCACCAAGCGTCGCAGCTCAGCAATTAAGAGGATCTATCATGCAACAGGGCCGCGTGAGTTATACTTCATTCGCTGCTGCAGACTAGCATAGATAGAAACACAAGAATAAGTTTCGAACTTGAATAGTTAAACAAATTCTAAACAGAACTAGCAAATATCGAACAACCAGGCTGCTTAAAAGCCATGTCTTGGTTTGTAGCCTTGGCTCATATCTTTCACAATGCTGTGCCAGTTCGTTTTTTAATAGTCCCATACATATGACTGACTAGAGTATGAAAGGCAAATCCATCTGGCAGAATTATTTTTCTTCATGTATTTGCCCTTATCATCATACACATATCATGTCATAGTTTTTTCTTACAAGGTTGCAAGTAAAGACGTTGGCCTGAAGTTGTACCAAATAATCTCAGGGTTAAAGATATTCTTCACTGTGATTGATTCGTATGCGCTTTACGCAGCTATAAGCAAGTGATTAGGCTGCAGCACATATGAATCAACTCGACGCGTCCAGCAGACACTCTCCAAAACATTTAAAGCACCTCAGCCGGTCACGTATGACAGATTTTGCTTGAAAAATTATTCTCCTTTCAGTAAATCTTCCGGTCGGTAGCACTTCATAATACTGGAACATCTACAAACGTAGGAATTCCAATCGCGTTTTGTGATCAAGTTTCCTTAGTTTGTTGTTGTTAGTTTTGGTACATCGTTAAACTGTGTTTTGTTACTTGTTCATAGCAAGCATCATTTTTGTGATATATTCCAAAATGCTATTAACGTTTAATAATTCTTTCAGCTCGCATTCATTGAATACAAGGACTACAGAATTTACACTGCATGCTTTTATACAATACAATAAACAGGATTGCTTGCTCCGTGACAAGCAAATTGTAGTCATCAACTCAATTAACATCTGCGTGAAACAGCGGCACAAGTAATGCAGTCGGACGTAATACGACTTTCGCTTTCCAGCTCGCGTATAGCTGTGGAGCTAATTCATGTTTGAGTGTGCGTCGTAAAAAGGCATTGCAAAATATATCCGTGACTTTTAAAACGGCATGACTTCACAGTTTTGTTGAAGAAAACGCTCATGCTAAGTATGAATGCAGAAGGTTTGCAGAACTTCTTGAGTATTTTCTGCACTGCTAATGCAGCCGAACTTTTGAGGCGTATGGCCGAGTTTCATATCCCAAAGAAAACAATTGAACTGATTCTCTATAAGATATTTTGGTGCTTATCTAAATAAACGACAGCAAAAGTGTACGTAAGTTGAAGTTGCACCATGTGAGAAGTGTAATAATGGGAACAGAAGTGCATCGTTTAGGTCATTATGGTATTGTTTCTCTTCGTGGTATTAAGCCAACACATATTTTGTTAACTGATGCTTGTAGCATATTTGTCACTCCCATTGGTGAAAGCTTTTCAATACGGGTATGCAATCATATAAGGCATTTAAATTTGCTAATATTCAATGGCTCGGAAGCAGAGTTTCGATTTTTTTTTATCGGCTTGTAGCTATCGATCACAGCGAAGTCTACACAGTATGCCAGTGCATACTCACGTAGATGCGAAGGCTGTAGTTAATAAAGAATTATGCACACTAACAGTACTCGATGAACCATTGGGGATTTACTGGCACGGAGTAACATTTCGGCGGGTTCAATGCGTTATAGAACTGTTGGTGCAAAGCTCAATAGTTACATTAATTACTATCTTATATTGATTTATTGGCATCAGTTAGGTCCTAATCGTACTGGAATTATAGCTGAAATAACGAATTTGTTAACTCAACCTGAACATGTTTCCGAATGCGTGCTTTATTTTCTATTAGGCTCTAAATGAATTTCATGGTTAGAAGTGAGTGAATGTGACAGTAGTTCAATATACCACAAGACAGTTAACCAATTGTGTTGGTTAGTTACAAACTCCTCTCTCATGAGTCATTTCTAGAAACAACGTGACTGATCATAAGGCTGTGTGAATGGGTTCATTTACGTGTGTTTAAAAAATCTACGTGTAACCACTTACTTTCCAATTTCTCTCGAAGATCTGTTCGGCAAATGTCATATGTATGATCAAATGCATGTTTGCACACACGAGACAAATGTGCCGCGAAATTTAAAATCACAGACGAATAGGTGTAAAGCGCCGTGTCAACGGCCTTTATTCTTTTGTTGGATTGCGTTATTGTTCACAATGTAACACTGTGGAAGGAAGTTCACATGCATTCAAGCCAAATCACAAACCAACATTAGGCATTTATCCATTTTCGACGGTCATCTAATGTTCAATAGTTAATACAGCAAAGAATGCAAATGCTGGGAGGTAAATATTACACTGTAAGCTTAATATTTCAATTATTTGACTTTCATCATTTTGTTAACACATGGCAATAAGTACAGGTGTTAGTGTAAATCGAAAGTATCAATGTATGTAGTGTTTTGAATTCATCTTGGGAAACATAAGAAGTCAATTTTGGAATGTACTGTTTTATGTACCTTAAGAAAATAACGCGATCCTTCTTTCACAGCAAACGGCATTTATTTAAGTATTACTAATAAGTAGTGTGGCAGATTTATGAATTTAGATAGGACCCAACTGTGAAAAGTCAGGGCTTCGGCTGCATTCGAACCAGCGACAGAAACACCATACCTCAACGCGGCAAGCGCTATACCAGCTGAGCTACGAAACCACGCCAGGAGCTCGGAAATTTCACATTTGGACTCGGTTACCCACCCGTCCCATTGTCTCATATGGAATCTACCAAATGATTCAGAGGATCGACTGCCCCGGCAGGATTTCTCAAACAGTGGTTTTTACATTAATGAAGTCGTGAGTACATCTCGCAAGGGTAAATCTGTTCATTCTTAACAGTTCAAATGATGGTTCCCATTATACCATTTTATGAATCTGATTATCTGTCATCCAAAGAAGCAGATCACAGTATATTGGAGGATGTAGACTAGAATGCAAGACTAGATAAAACGGTAGTCACCAACCTATTAACAATGATTTTGAATAGTGAAATCCCTGAAGGATTTTCATGCCATCCGATAATCTAAGATAGCAAATTAGCAGAGAGCAACTCAACAGAGTCAAGGTTCCCAAAGATTATTTGCGCTGATTCCAATATTTGGTTGCTCATGTCTTGCGGATGATTATCTTTGCTTTAGTTACTGTTTTACGAGTTCTGTGACTATTCTCATGGGCAAACACTGGAACCAAATGACAGTGCATTTAGTTCCACCACAGGTGGGCATCTAAAACACTTCATGGATGTCACACCTTCATTTGACAACTTCGAAAATTTGACACAGTTATTATTTTAGATGAGACCCACGCCAAACTACCTTCTAGTAATACAAATTCTATGCTCGACAGTGGCGTTGGTGGATTCCAGCTTGTACCGTCCATATGAGACAATGGGACGGGTGGGTAACCGAGTCCAAATGTGAAATTTCCGAGTTCCTGGCGTGGTTTCGTAGCTCAGCTAGTAGTGCGCTTGCCGAGTTGAGCTATGGGGTTTCTATCGCTGGTTCGAATGCAGCCGAAGCCCTGATTTTTCACAGTTGGGTCTCATCTAAATTCATAAATCTGCCAAACTACTTATTGGTGAAACAGTTCCTACTGTGCGTTCGGGAGTGAGAACTGGCATCGTAAGCTTGAAAATTGACAGTATACTTAGCAAAATGTCATAGGCTTCAGACAAAGTTGATCCAACATTTTAAAGATTCCGTCAGTAAGTAAAATATGAGTAAACTCAGTTTCAACTTAGGGAGAATTTAGCTTGTGTGCGGTTTGAATTTCTGACGAATATATGCACGTAAACTCAACCACAAGTAGGTGATCTGAATAAATGTAGTTCATTTTATAATCTAACGGCCAGCTGTTTAGCAAAACAGCCAGGGAAATTTTGTCACAATTTGCTTGTGTAACACATGCAACAGGTTTCAGTTTTTGCCGGCTCATACAACATTCGCACGATAAAGGAACCCATTTCCTAGCAAAAGCTTCACTTTACTCAATAACCTGTTTCAGAATTATGTGAGGTCTTGACGACTGAGTAATCTAATCAGGCTTTATTGTGTTCTCACATATTGCTTTGTACTGAAAACTAATGAAAATATCTTATTATGTCCTGTTAACACCACAATGATAATCTTTACTAAATGTTGTTTAACATAATTTACCGTTTTCTAACGTTTGCACATAACATACATAAAACTTGTGGGTTTATAGTCAGTGTGATGAGGCTACTTAGACGCTAGCTTCTATGTGGATGTTTGTAGTACATTTATTCATCAAGCTGTAAATTAATTTATTTGGTTATTTTAAATTCCGCATGCGATAAAACACATACTCTCAACAAAACACACGATCAGTCATATGGATGGAAACTGTAGCGGGTAGCCACTGTTGAGTAGTGAGAGCAGAAGTAAGCACAAAATAATATGAATTCATTCCCCCTCACTTGTTATGGTCTTTTAATCTAGAAACCTTACTTGATAGCTTCCAAACAGTATGACAATGAAGGATCATGGAAACACCACACATATCACAGACACCACTCATATTTGTTTGTGTTTTCAGGAGTTTGAGCATTACAAATAGACAAGCATATATATACTGCCGACTCGCCTGCTTCTTTAAAAGACTTTGCTGGAATTAAAATTCAATCAAAGTATGCACGTACATTTTTTCAATATATAACATAAATCACGTCATATTAGTTGTAAGCTTATCTAAGAATTCAAATCGACAGTATTTTTTACAATCTACTATAAAATATCCAGTAGTACTGACAGATGAACGCTTATATTTTATTGGGTTATACAAGGAAAATCGTTATCACCCCAGCATCGTTACAGTAATTGTGGATGCTAGAGATTATACTGTAAGATAAGTGGCTCACATTTTACTGGGTCATACGGGGAAAATCGTTATCGCCAAAGCGTGATTACATTAACTGTGGCTGCTAAAGTTTGAACCGTAGGATAAATAGCAAGCAGAGATGTAAAACTTAAAAACCCTGAGTAAGGTCAATTTCGAACTTATCCTTTATCTTGTGATGGTATTTGTATGTAGTATTTATTTAATGTTGGTAACTATTAATACTGTTTCCATAATGTAGAGCTTCTTTGGATGGATGTGTATAATAAACGGAACCCGTCTTGATTCGCAGCATTTTTCACTCCGTCAGTGTGGATGGGCACAGTCCACCTTGGATTGTTAGTTTCCACTGACCACGATCGTAAAAGCCCGAAATAGTGTTTGTTGTACTGCACAATGCAATCCGAGATTAACTGTGTCCATCCGCATCAAGGAAATGAAAACAAGTTATAATTCGATTACATACAAAACGACTCCACAAACGATGTTCACAGAACTGGTGGTTGAGCGATTAAGTGCGTTGTCTCGTAGCGCAGAAGACAGCCGGTTCGATCCCCGTCCCGGACTATCTCTGCCTGATGAGTTCAAACAAGGACGAGACTGGTCGTGGAATTCCAGTCTGAGGGTGAACCGAATATCATTTTCCATGTGTTATACACAAAACGACCGTCGTGATATTTCCTGTTACACGATTGGCAGCTGCGTTCGATTTTCTTCAGGGATGATAAAACATACTGGGTCAAATATAGCAAATCTTGTCCCGGCAACTGCAAGGATATGAACTACTGACGAGCCCTGATGAAAGCAAAACTCGAGTTTAGTGCTACCTTTCGAAAGGGGCCGATTGGGATGTCTATGGGAATTCGACAGCTGCAATCAGTTTTGGGTGGTGTTCAATCTATATGAAATGTACAAAAGTAGTATCAAATGCCATCGAATAGGGGAAACTGTTTATGAACTTTTTGAGAAGGCAGTCAGCCGAGTTGCCAGGGTAGGAAAAACAACAGGGCAACGATAACGTTTGGTATTTTCAGTTACTTCAGCAGGTTGATTGGATGAGTAATCCATCAACCAGAATTCACCCGAAGTTCATTGCGACATCATTTAACTGACGAAACTCCTCGGCTGATTTGACGGGTTCCAAAGTATTTCACATCATGTACTTACAAATTCGTCAGTTTCGTGAGTCGCACACAGGAATATATAAATGTATCAGTATACAGGAGTCAGATAGCTCGGAGCACCAGTTTTGTTTATTACGCCTTGCTAAATTAGACGTTTCTGTGGATTATAAAATGAAGCTGTTCAATAAATGTAACACCAAAAGGTTTACCAAGCAAACCATAAAGTAAGTGATTCGTATTGTCTTCACTTATGAATTGTTTCATTTTATGGCTTAGTAAGTAATTATATCACTCATAAGCATATTAAAGTGGTTCACTTCAGCGGTTTTCAGAAGTTCTCAAACAGTAAGCTGTAATTTTATTTGTGTACTCACATATGGCAATACGGACGGTATACCTTCAATAAGTCCCACGATATTCAACAAATCTATGTGTTAGTGTTTTTGTCTCTTACTTTGTCTACACCATTTCTTGTTTCGTTGACATTACTGAACATACGTTTTTATACCGAATGTTTTTATATCGAATTAGGAAGCAGGTATATGGCTGAAAACGCTTGTAAGGTACCAGTACTACACTTTAGGGTGTCGACTGCGTAACTTATCATTGTGCATACAACGTAAGCCTTGCTTTTGCGAATCACTCCGCATCAATCATCCCCATGATGTACAATCATCTAAATTTCAATTGATATACAATTACATGAAATCATCTTCCATCCCATTGCTGCAATAGTACCTAACGAAGTCTGGTGTTTTACAATAGTCCGACCAAAAATAGGTGTCAGAAAAATGACTGGACAATGCCCCGAAGCATCTTTGAGTATGTTTGTTTCCTAAGGAAATAGTGGAATCTGTTCAGTTCATATAAATTGTGACGAAAAACAATGATATTAGGCAGCAACGTTGCAGTATGAGAGAGACTGCCAACTTACACGAAGTGTCCGTTGGAATATCTGTTTGCATATAAATATACCGTTCACAGTTACGGGAATATACAGAAGACAGCCATTTTATGATGATACACCAAATAATGAATGATTTAGAGTGAGGTGTATTGCGTCCTCCGAATCAGTGGCCTTTCTTTGGTTCTATTTTCCGACTAAAGATCCACATCATGACGCAGTGCTAACTCAGATAAAAATTCAGCACTGATAAAAATCTGATTTATTGGTACATTGCTTTAGGCGGTCGTGAACGTGAACTGAAAATAAGTATTCGTTAGTAAACATATTTAATGACGGGTATGCCAAGAGTTCTCCAACGATATTTCCGGTTATAAAGTGGAGCTGTTACAAAAGGTTGGTGTACTTTTGACGGGTAATGAAACCTAATCAACGGTTCAGCTTATATGCATTCTGCTTAAAGTTTTAGAACCCAATGAAGGATGGGCTGGAATACTTAGGTGGAACGCCGTTTGATAAATATAGCCGTTTCTTTCAGTTTTTCAGTTCAGGCACATCATCTGTTGTATCTGCGCATAGAACCGCTGAGTTCGTAGATGGATACTGCGCGTTTACTTATCATCATAAGGCGTCCGCATCTGTACGAGATATGCGCACTTTCTGCATGAAAAGATAATGACTATATCCCAGCTTACCCTAACAGACATAAGCTGATTAAAAGTCTATTGGGAAAGAAGGTAGCTACCCATTAAATTGTGTGAGAAGTAATCGTTCCGGTCACAAGAGTCGTGTTCGTCGGTACTCAATGTTAATAATCTGGCCACGTAACCTGAAGAATCGAAACACCGAGAAGAACTGAATAAACCACAATAACAATAGCCTAACTCGTTTCACCGTTGGTGAGTCTTACTCCAACTTCACAAAATTGTGTTCGACAAACATCAGAGCTTAACTGGAATGTCGTTAGGGGCTATCCTGCGTAGATTTCACCAGGTGAGAAACAGGCTTCATAGAAATGAGTTATTTCGAGTATCTAGATGGCTGCTGAAAATATATGTGCAAGGACCCTAACCAAAGGCTAACTTTTAGTTGTTCTAAAGCAGCAATTTTGCAACCTTAATAGGAAAAAACCTTACTACCGTCTACTGAATACAAAGACTAGCTAGTAGGTGCAGCGATAACAATCGGTATTTAATACAAGAGAAACAACCTGCAACAAAAGGGTCGCATAGATTTATAAACGCGATAAAGAAAAATAGGTACATCTTTACCAGCCGTTCATTCTCTCCAGCAGAATAAAAATCTCCTGATGGATAGTCACGCTGTTGAAGATCTTTCACGCAGTACAGTAATTGGCAGTAAATCTTCACTAACACTTCCATCGATGTGGCAACTCATTTTTGTTTATACGTCTAAAACCACATAGCTTTGCCTATAGACTTGCTGTATAGGCTGGATCTGGATGTGCTGATTATCATCTTGCATTGAATCAGCCGAGGACAAGATTCCTCGTATACTTTGAAGACACACAGCTGTGAGAACAGTAGGCCAATTTATTTCTGAATAAGGAATTCCTAAATTGATTCCTGCATTTGAAGAATATGCGCGTCCCGGGAAACTATTTTACCAATTATCTACGTAATGCAACTAATGAGGTCATGTGCACATTGAAAAACATCCAAAGATTCCTCCGAAACAATAGGATGGTTTTCAAAAAGAATATGTTGTTCTCGCAGCTCCAGTAAAAATTTTATTGTGAATGACCTTAAGGATTTTGTTCCGCTTCATTTCAACAATGAATGCGAAATCTTGTAGCGGGATCTGCATTGAAACCATTTTTGTGTCATCAGTACACATATAACTTTTACTGTTGGATTGAATCTGGATGGTTGTATCATAGAAACAATTTTGTCGGCCTGTAGAACAGCATGCTTCCACCAGTTCAACTTATGTCACTTTGATGGTGCAAACAGACACTTGGATTTGGTGGATAAACTGGAATCAACAAAAAACGGACCTGTAATAAATGAATGGCGACTTCAGTGATTAAGTTGTTGGAATCAGCACCTACTGTTGGTCGGTCTAGACCCTCGCTATTGTATTGGCTCCGCTACAGTCAGCGGCTTTTGAATTTAGACGTGATATAACAAAAGCGGAAGTGAAAAGTTAATGGGGGCGATCTGGGCTCTCTGAAATGTTACAAAATCTTTGAAGTTGCCCCAATTTCATATCTCAAAACCAAAATGTACTAGCATTGCTTGAAGTCAAATATTTAGTGATCACTTGTATCTCGATTATCCTCATAAAAAACCCAAACTTACCGCGCCTCTTTTCGTCAATCACTAGTGAGAAAATGGTCAGTTGAAAATATGTCTATATTAATGTAATGCACATAAATGTCGCTGATTGTGGATTTATACGAACGAAGTCTATTGTTGAGCTATCAACTGAGTACTCAGCGATCCAGTGTTTTAATAGTGTAGTTTCAAAAATTTAGGCTATTTCAAAATTGCACACCACCCACACTTGATCGCAGCCTTCAAGTCCAGATAAGTCTTTTGGCAAGCCCACCTGAATCTCTGAACCTTTGCTATTGATTCAAATCCTGCTCAGTTGGCTCATTGAAGGAAGCAACTTCAACCTAACTGGGAAGCACTGATCCCGGGGCCATCGACCGGATATAACAGAGTGATTCTGTTCATTCTCTTTCTGAACTGACCGCGCAGGCTGAACACTATTCGTACAAGGTTGTGGTTGAGAGTCTAGATATGATTATTTTGTCAAACCTACTGTGAGCTTGCTGGCGTTGTGGTAACCAAGCTAGTTTCACAAGCGCTAGGGTTAGAGTGCAAACTTCGATTCAGACAAGGATATGTACTACTGATTAGCCCTAATCAGAGCAAAACTCGTGTCTAGTTCTTCCTTTAATAGTGGGCTATCCAAAGGGTTTATCTGAATACGAAAGCTGCGACCAAGTATGAGTGATGTTCAGTCTTGAAATCTAATATGTTATCAATCAAATTAATGCTTTCAAATTTGAATTTCTCAACATTCTTGCGATTATAATGTAACTGTCATGGAACCTGACAGGAAACCGAGTCACTTTAAAGGAAGGTTATGTTTGGTAGAATGAATGCGTGTTATCTGGCATTTCCAGCGTATTTGAATCCCGGGGTCATGTGAGATAAGTGCAGCATATGAACCTTTGCAAAATAGAAGATGGTTGGTCCAAGGTGTATTTTTTATGCGTCCGAGAAATGAAGAAAATTAGTTCTACCGTTCTGACTACCACAGTTGACATTCCTTAACAGTTCATTGGTAACAGCAGCGAATGAGTACTGAGCTTTAATTATTTTGGCCATCCGCAATTCGAATCATTAAGTTGTCAATAACTTTACACAGTGATTTGTTTAATTTATTTTAATAATGAAGCCATGTTCTGAATGGGGCAAATTCGTGATGATGTAATATGTAATTGAAAGATTGGACAGACGCTTGTCTTGATGAAGTGCTTTAACGTTCTATGGAGCAGGTGACTCAGAAAAAGCACTTTAGAGAATAATTTATTTATCAGACTGCAATACAATAATAAAGCAGTGGTCTCCTTGATTACTTCAATTTTGTTATAGACCCCCCTCAGTTTTCTTCATTAACGTGTTTCACGTTAACGTAATGCCACGGTAATGAGGCAGGTTCCGGTTTAGGTCTTCCAGTGACATTCGCTAGTTTAATTGGCCTGTTAGGTTAGATCTATCTTAAGAGATTATTGCACCAAACCTTACTTAATGCAGAGTGTTTATCAGTGATTCATTCACAAAGGCATTATAATGTTAATTGTTTTTATAACTTACATTGATTCAAGGACCCAATAGCTGTTTACAGAAAATTGCGTCGTTCGCAACAAAAAACAGAAAGATGTTTACTGGTTGATTCTTTGGTTCGTGTATCAGATGACGAACTGTAATAAAGAGCTATTTATCCTTTAATTACCCAAGAACTAAGTTTTGCAACGGCCATAAAGTAGCTTGCTTTCTTCACATGCTGACCATCCAAAAATAGCAAACCGTTGACGCAACATGTGAGCATATGCTGACTGTTTTGACAACAGTACTGCTGACTATTCTGCATTAGAAAATTGCAGATTCACTTTAGAAAAATACTCCAACATTCAGTTCATTTTTGTCAATCAACGTGATTAGTTTGAGAGGAATTTTTCTGAAATTTGACGTTTGTCTGTCAAATTACATTTGTTGAAGATGTGCTTGCCCACATTGTCATGCAGAAACCGTTTAAGCGATTTGTCGCAGATGAATTTGTTTTACTTAAGAAAATTTGGCATCACCATGATAACTAGAATATTTCAAAATATAAAGTTTCCACAAGCGTGATCGGCTTGAAAACCTGTAAACTGAGCATAATTATTACACAGTTGAACTGCGAACATGTTTTGTGAACGACCTTTGGTAAACAACATTAGGTTTGCTGGACAGTAAAACGCAATATTACTTCATAGCTCAGAATTTGGCATATTGATATTGTTGTTCATTTCTGAAGTAGATACGAATTTGTACCCAATATTCCTTCAACAAAAGAGTGTGATATGTTGTAACCGCATCGATTTAGTTCGCTTATAATTTAGGCAGCAGACGTGTATTTGTAAAATGAAATACTTGATGACGTTGCATGCACGTTGTTGACTCCATAGTCATCTTAAAATTGTTGTCGATGTAATACACACAGCCTCAGAACGAATTTTAATTCTGGATCTTAGTTTTTCAATATTCCTTTATCCAGTATACTGCTTTTTGAGTTACTGTATTTATCAGTCTTCATCCAATGGATTATTGAAAATATTTTGAGTCGCAACAAGTATTATCACCATCTTGTAATTTGCAGTTCTGATAAGTCTTTACGTTGTTTATCCAACCACAAGTTCTATATTAACATTTACGTTTGCCAGCTACCTTACTCCATCTCAACGTTTTTACGTTACTAATGGGTGGGTAACAGTTTTTGAAACATCCCCTTACAAACGAAATCTAATTTTTTTCATATTCTTTACTGTAGTTATTTATTCTGAATGCAAGAACGGGGTGGTGAGTGTACACTTTTAGTTGATTGAAGTGGCAGGATATTTTGCATATTAACCAGTTGCAAAATAAGCGGTCGGATGATGGCTTGTCTGGACTGCTAGCTCTAAAGTCACAGTTGGCTAATCCACTCAAACGATCTATATTCTGCTTCCCCGTTTTTTATTTATTTGAAAAGCGTTGACGATAGCCGATTCAGTAGTGTATCGCTTAACTGCGGCGGCAATAACTTCTTTCGCTCCAAACTGTCGCTTGGGTTAGCTTGTACAAGATTTCTCACTGGAATAGTTTAACGTATACTCAATCACTGTGAGAGTGAACCACCTCAACCATAATAGTTTCTTCAGAAACAGCTCATGATTCACCGGGTTATAGTGGACGCGAATGGTATTCCAGTTCCACTTTGATTGCAAAACCAAAGATTAAATTTAATTTTCTACATTACTGTTGGAGTTAATTTAGTACAGAAATCTAGGCTGATTGCGAATTGAGAGTAAAATGGTTTGAGGAATGACAAAATGATAAATTGGATATGGCAATCAACTTTGTTTAAGGTTCTATTCTGGTTGGGGCTTTGTTTCAACCCGTTAATGGCGTAATCACATCTGAAACGATATTGGACTGGCATCCCGTTCGAGATTTGGGTGTCATTTTTGTTGCGCAATAAGGAACGTTGCTGTCTGTGAATTTGTTCAATTGTCTGGTGTAGGTTTTGACAAATGTTTTAGTGCCCTGTTAAACGGCTTGAGAAAAGCTAAAAGCAGGGTAAACAATAATTAACCTTTTGTAAATTAACAACAGTCTAAGTCTGACACTGTTAGTATAATGATTCAATCAGATGCAAACAAAGTGGATACTAAACAATCGTATGGGGTGAAAAAAGGAGAACGGCAAGTCAAAAACCAAATATCATCACAGTCCCGTGTCCAAAAGTCAGAAAAAACACTTCACAGAATCGATCGAATTTTAAAAACCAATTAAGTATTACTAGCCAAAATCATCATACAGTGCAAACCAGGGTTGATTTACTTCTTAAGTAGATTCACAAAGTACAGGAATAGTTCAGCGATCGCAATGCTTCTGATTGACTGATTAAATTCCGTCAAACCGGCCATATCTTTCTATCTTGGAGGCTTGGCCCAAAAACGGGAGTAACTTTACAATGACCAAGTGGAGTGAACCATACCAAATCACGTTGAGATCTATCCCAAATTAGCAAATACAGCGGCACTAACTAGAAGCTATGAAAGCCTTCTGTTGCGTTGTGTACATGGGATAGAACGAACTAGTGTCGCCATATGCAAAATTCTCAGCCGAGCAAACACGCATCTTGAAATCATATTCAAACCAAACTGCGGTAAACGCTTTAAACACTTTTTGCATGGTGTACCCATATGCGCATCACGTGGTTCTTGAAAAAAACAAGTATCACTGGTTTAATGTTTTATGGACGATCAACTACTCAGCTGTAATACTCAAACCTTTCGTAAAAACAACCTGTAACATTCACTTCACTACTTTGAATTCTTACAGTGACAGGTTATCAAACTATCTTAATAAACGGTTACAGACAACAACATACTAACAAGCTAAACCAAACATCTCTTTTGTTGCTTCAGACCAATGCACGGTTACTCATGTTTTATAAAATCTTGGATGCGCTCAGATTTATGTATGCGAACTCTTCCTGTAGTTTGCAACATTATATTAATGCGATATGGTTACAAGCGGGCAAGAACAAAGGTTCATTAATCCCTACTTAAAAATAAATGTTTTATGCATCAACGTAGACACCAAACTTATTCCTAGATCCAAATCAAGCATACTAATGTAATCCACTAAACTGATGGCACTTATCATCACTAGATATTGCGTACGCAGGTCTGTGCCACTAAACATCGTTAATGAAGTTTGTAAATGGATATCGATGACATGTCTTCTTGTTTTGACAAAACTCTTTTATGTGAAGTTTGCTACATTACTCAGAACTATCGCATTCAGGATTTCAATGCCACTTGAGTGTGAGTACTTTGCTTACGACAGTTCTGCTCAAAGGCAACAGTAGCAGCGCTTTTTCACACGCATAGCTAGTGCACGAATACACAGTTTGTATATGTTAACTCACGGTATTAATCATTCCACGTTCGTTTGTGGACGCCGTTAAAGTGGGTTCCGCATTAATCACTCATTTTAGGTTTTTAGAAAAGCATCTCTTCCTATCTATCGTCTAATATCTAGCAGTTTACAATTTTTATTGCATAAGATTCCAGAATTATTCCTCAACCGTTTCCAAATGATTGTAAAAACATATCTGTTACTTTTATATGCGACGGAGTGGAACTAATAGCGTATTGGTTAACCAGATCGGAGATTAACAGGAAGCAGTTCTGATTTCTGCTTAGTTCTAATGGATGCACTCCTTTTGTACACTCAAAACTGTTTAACATTACCATTAGAAATTTCATTGAAATAGATCAAAAATGGTAATCTCAAACGAATAACAGTTGTAAAGTAATCATCTCGTATCAAAAACATTATTTATGGTCAACAGGCTCATCAAGATATTCAAGTTCAGTGTGAGAAAGAAGCCGGATTTTGTTAAAATTTGAACTCAACCAACCTTCTTCCGATTTCTGTACATCTGTTAACAAGATTTTTTAGCTATATTACCTCATATCCACTTTAGAACAGTGCACGTTTGTTGCTCATAAGAAATTATTATTGGTGGAAGAAAACTGTGGAAATATATGATGTTATGCATAAAAGGTTTGTGCGTGAATCTGCTGGTTCCGTTGATTCTGTTTTTCCTCGCAAACATAGCATCCTCACAACATGGCTTTTACTAACTTTGGTGTGCTCACGATCAGTGTTCCTTGAGGGGAAGGCAGTGGGATTTTCTTTGTACGCCGGCTAAATATCAAACCTTCAAACATCCTAACCTTTCTATCGTTCGGGTCAGTGAATGATGCTGTCGCTGGTTGTTATAATTTACGTCGATAACATTGTTCACGGTTGAAGGTTGAATAATAATGTAACGATAAATCAATGAACATGACGAATTTGTTTCTCAAAACTGTGTTCATTTGGAAAAAGGACCCTGGGAAAAATGCCGTAAAATTACAGTCATTTTCCCGTTCCTCAACTTAGACGTTTCATCCGCAAGCTCTGAAATCGATGAGTCGTCGGTACGTAAAACAGTAAAGTGTTAATAGTTCATTGTCTCACATGCCGCCTGCACAAGAGTTGCAACTGAGTGCACCCAAAGCATGCTTAATTTAATACACCCGTTGGTTTCAGAGCACTTTCTGTGTTGCTTAGGCAATTAGTTCGAGGCATGTGGACAACTATACTTGCTAAAATTCGAATTTCCTTGCACTTAGTCCGTTGTTGAAAACACAATATGGAGTTGTACTGTGTATATGAAAAATTTGCTGGTACGTTTCAATTGACTTAAAATTTGTTCAAAAGTCTTGTCAAATGGTTGACGTGCGGCTCTCTCATTTGTCAACGCTAAAGTTCAGATCTTTTCAGCCAAGGTTTAACAAGGAACATTTGTTACCGACGTTTGCAGCCTGCCAGCGAGTATTCCTGGGAATGCTGTATGTTAAGAATCGCATGTTGTGCGTCTAAAATATTTGTTACTCTTAACATTAGCCGCAGTTCAACGAGTAGATTACAGATAACTCTATAACAGGCTGACAGTGATCCTAAAGTCTACGTTGAAGTAAACAACCAGTTAACAGCTTGAATTCCTGTAACAGCCCACAAAAGGAGTTACTCATATATGGGTGATTAGTGAAAATGCAACAATGATGTGATCATGACAAGCCTGACTAACCTTGTGAAATGGACCTTTTTTCTGTAGTAATTAAAGTCCATGAATATCAGTCAGAAATATCCAGATGTTGCCTATAGTTGTCCAATACTGGTATGGACGAAATATTGGGACGAGTATCTTCGCTTCAAGTTGTTGTCAAACTAGTTAGACTCCATGGAATCACTATAATCAATCTGATCGATGATAATACTGCATATAATATAATAAATTAATACTGAATATTGAATGGGGGAAACGATTATATAGACGGGCTAATTGTTCCATATGAATATATATGGAAACGAAATACAGCTGATTAACAAATGTTGTTGCTATCGAATGAGAAACGACTAAAGTCTGGACCGAATAGAACCTGGACAGTTGAGATCGATGAATTATAAAAGGTTACAGCATTACTACGCAACTCACCGATGATCTCGAGTATTTTTTAAAAGGAGATTTAGTCAATTCCGTCAAACTAAGCGAGGAAGTCAAGTAGCAAAGCCAGCTCTCAGAATATATCTGCTTATTTCAGATTTATTCAGAAATTCGAACTCAGGCCTAGTTGCTCGAGTCTCTCACCTATAACTTCAACACCGTTATTTAAGTGGGGGATTCTGGAAGACGACCTGCCGAATACAATCCGCTGCGCGCCCCAACCGAGTCTCACACTACCACCAACTTAAAGGTGAGTGAGGAAATTATCCATTATTGTATTTATTTGTACTAAATCCGTCTGACGTTTGTCGGAATAATTATGCAATACGTGTCAAAAATGTAACTTTACTGTCAGTTTAATAAAGTCGGCTAATGTTGAGCTCCTGCATCAGACTATCTTTCGTTTCCATTCACCTGAATCAACTCATATCCATTGAGTCAGTCATCAAATCATCATGCCGAGTTGTATTCCAATAAGCACCTTTTGTTTCAAATTTCTCCTTGAGGTGAATACATTTATCAAAGCCTTCAGCGTTGTGTTATTAGTTACGGCTAACCGGCTCATCGACTGACATGTAAATACACAAAGTCAATGAAAGTAGTCAGACAGGATGATTAAACAATAGCCAAGAATTGCTGTATCACTAGCTTCAATCGCGAATATAATTGACTTGAAGAAAGCATACTTTGATACGTTGCGCATATGCACATTTTTTTTGCTTCTCTGAAAACTATCCATGTCTGAGGAAATGCGAATGATTATTAACCGATCATTTTTACCGGGACCACGAGTGTGTGGCACTGCATTCCGTGAAATCACTTTTTGCTTCTAACTGGGACATCCATGTGCTCAGGGGCTGATGCAAACCTCTGTTCTCATAGTTGCGAAATAGATGCAAACCTAAGGACCCAAATCTTCAGTGAAATTCTTTACACTTTTCAAGTATTCAACGCGTACCCGTTAATCTAGAAGTAGCTTACGTTAAGTCGGTCAATTCGATCTAACAAGAAGAACCTTGTATTTTATAATGTGCTTGCACCAATTTATGTTGTTTTTCCATCTACTCACTTTTAAACGTCGTCAAAGGGATATTTACAATGATCAAAATGAATGCTGACGCATGCAAATAATCAGACATTTCTGTGGGAAATATTTAGTTGTCGGGTTTGACGATGTCCTTGAGTTCGACGAACGTTGTTTTCGTCTTCCACTCGTACAACTTGTAACAAACGCTTTCACTGTTCTTAAAAATTTGTACAAACTTGTGTTGAACACATGGTTCCCGTATTCTATGCGGAAACATTTTTCGCTACTAATGCCACTAGCCTTTTCTCTTACTGACCTTAAACCACTCAACCTAAACTATTGGTCGTGTACGCTTCATGTGTAAGTTACGTCACAAATGTGAATTTTAAGTACGCAGGATGAGGTGGCTAATGAATATTTGGATTGGAAGTTATATAGTAAAAACTGTTAGCTTGTTACACATATTGAAACTAAAACGTTTTTATTTGTAACCATATATGTATACTAATACATAGCAACCAGTGTTTATGCGCTCCGACACAACTGCAAAGGAGTGTTTCCTACTTGCCATCCAGTGAGTATTACGCATGTTGAGTGACCAATCACATCCGAGTGTTTATAAACCAATGAGCTGAATTCCATGGCTTATATTAACAACAAGATTATCAAAGATAATGGGTTGATCAGTTAGCTTATTTCCACCGAAATAAAATTGCATTTTAACAATCATTCAAAATAACGGCGTAGAAGGTGCACTTGTTTCGCCCCAATGAAACTAGTGGAAGCTATGTGGAAATTTTGTGAACGGTTGTTAAGTGAAATCATAGAGAGCATTTCGCTTGCAAGTTGTTGCGCACATATGAAAATCTGATTACGTATACTTGCAAAGACAATGGAGCAAGGTGTATCTGTAAATGCGTTCATGACAAATATCCACCACGTTGTATGAGATTTATCAAAATCATTGGAACAACAAACAGTAATGTCTGTCTCTTCTCAATTTTTGAACATTGTTCCGAACAATAAAATTCCCTTCATCAAACCCCTATGTTTGTTCATTTAAACAGGGAAGACTAACCACATACGAAGCACCGTTGTAAGTGGTGACGCCATTTACTCACCACTGCCTATCTGCGTTCTCTCTGTGGAAAAAAATTATCGAAACTCATGAAAATGACTGTCTATTGTTAGCTTCCGTTTGCAAATAGAATTTTACAGCGGTTTTATTTCAGTGATAAATAGATTGAGAATAACAATACGTTATGTGGAAGTTGTTATGATCTATGTTTCAACCACCTCGGGTGGCTTTCCTACGAAGTTTTGTAATCAAAATCACTCTAACGAAAGAACAGAAGTCACGTGGGATTCGCCGTTTTGTTTTGAGTTTTTATTTACTTTGAGCAGCTTGGTAGAAAGTAACTGAAGTTCGTTTCACAGTGGTATTCATGGACACTGCAGCCTACTACCAGCAGAAAAGTTGCACCATCCTTGTTTAAGTAAAAGCAATATAGGTTAATAAACACATACATGCGACCTTGTGGATACAGTTTTTTAAGAATACAATTCGCTCTGTTAGAGTCATCATGAGGATGTCCATTTCCAAAAGAAATTCATAACAAATTGATGAAATATAAAATTTTTATATGAATTTACGTTTCCATGATAGTCTTCCCATTATAGTACATTTCGCTGCTTTCGTAACTTCCAATTTACTTTACTACATTTGTGTCACATCAGCAGGTACAATAGAACTGAACGTATGTTTGAATTTTGGTATTGTGTTATGTATGGAAACAACTTGTTGTAATGTTCTGAGTTGATGCTATGACCAGTTACTCACTCGTTTTCGCCGCTTCAATTTCTAAATGAACGATAGTTCAGGAGGTAATACACTGATTTAGTGAATTCGCAAGTATACTCCGTTACCTAAATATAGTATAGTTAATGTGAACGGTGATAAAGACTCGCTTTCTTGTGCAAAATAAAACAAGGCTTCACAATAAAACAAACTGTCACTGAAATAATTTCACGTAAGTTGTTTTGTGGGATAACTTGTGAAAATTCGCATTGCTTAACTTTGTTGAGGAATAGTCAAGCGTGGTAGCTTCTCTCATTTGTGCGGGGTAGTTAGCGTGTTCTCCTGATAACATCTAACTGCTAAGACAGAGGTAATTATTTACTTCCCGTGCATTGCAGAGTCCATACCCTATTAAATTACTGTCATATTCAACACATCTTAAAAATAATATAATGACTGACACTTGCATATGTTATCAATTATGTCGAAGGTAATGCTCAATGCCCAATAAAAGGTATGGGCAACATGACAGTTACTGTACATATTGTGGTTATTATGGACACACGTGTTAGATATGACCATTATTGGCGAATAAGATATTTCAATCTGGTCAGTTTAGTCCCGCAGATGTACACCTTAAGTAAATGGATTATGTGAACAAGCTGAACAAAGCAGTTAACTCACTCTGATTTAATTTGTCAATTGCTATGTACAATCGGAAGTATTGACGTTGGTAAGTGAAGTGCTTCATGGTTGCATAGATTAACTCCAATATAATGATAAGTACAGTCCTGACTGCATGTGATTTTTCTAAACTATTATTGGTTATCTACTTTAAAAACTAGGATTGAAGAAATCACTTGAAATATTCCAAAATAAACAGACATGACTTCATCAGCAGACGATTCACAAAGTATACTAGGTTACTGTCTAGATAACTGGGGTTCTGACCACAGAATTTAACTAAATATGTTACAGAGGTAAACTTCGTTTCACTCCAGCAAACAATTACGAAAGCAGTTCGCAAAGTTGTTTGAACCGCTAAGGCGTATGGGTAAGCTTCTAATACTGTTTTATGATTTCCAATATGAGAATACAAAATTCGCGATGGATATGACATTGCTTCAAGGTTGTCATCTGAGGCTTTCGATGAATACCAAATGACGTAACTTGTTGTTTGTTAGAGTCAGCAGTTACTGTGCATTTGGATACGATTTTGGCAACTGTTGAACCAGTTAACGATGCATATATATATATATTGTTGGTATGCGCCAAACATGGTAAAGACTAGCGTCTCCAAATTATTTTTGTCGTTTCTTGAAAATATCTCAGTCATATTTACGTCAGTATGTGTTAAAAACAATGAATTGTCATTCGTGTGAATTGGGGCATCTACCTGCCACCTTCCTACGGGTAATCTTGGTTCACCCTCAATTCCACAGTAGAACATGTTATGCTTCCCGGAAGCGTTATCATGTCTTTTTCCCTCATTTGAATTATTGAACGATATTTCGTTAAGGAATCTTCATTCACATTGAAGTATGGCGTGTAGACAGTAATATAATTAACAAAAAGCGCACGTTATCATCACTAGAAAATATTGATTTGTTCGATGGTAGGTCGGTCAAATTACGAAAAGTTGAGAAATTGAATACTTTGTTAGCTTTATCGTTTGCAATGTCAAGTAAAGTATTACTGCAACCTTTTTTAAGTTTGAGATAAAAGCCAGATCGCCAACCTTGGCTTCATTGAAGACACGTCATGGAGGTCTTGCCGAACTGATCGCTAACGTGTGTTTCACTCCATCGTTTTGAACGGTGAGTCCATGATTTTTAATTCATAGTGAATGCATCGAACTGCTTTGTCATGATGTCACCTTTCCGAAAATTCTTTACGAAGTGATTTCAATTTAGACTCAGTGAACTACTTCAGTAATTCACTAGAGGTGTGTGATCTTTGATGTTTTCAACCATTATCGTACTATACTAGGTCGACCGCACTACACAGCCAGGCGATTGCTTATACATTACACTTATTAGCTATAGAAAGTGATATAGTCCCATCCACTGTTGGCGTTTGAGATAGTCCACTAATATGCAAATGTTTAACCGCAATCCATGCTTCCAAAACAGTGTACTCAATCTCACTTATTTTGTCGTGCGTGTTTGAACGCCCAGTGTGAAAAGCGATGTTCGCCTGTAACACGATACCTAGGGAGACGATGGACAAGTAACTTACTTGATTCAATTTCTTTTTTTTCTATAGATAAGTGTACAACAATATTTGGTGAGACCAACTTCATAGACACATCAATTTTTTTCTCTCAGTTGACGTCAAGGTAGACAAAACAACTACATGCCTATATTTGTAATCCCTGGTGACATCAGATGTGGCGTTTTTGCTCACCGAAGTTACCGATGCGATAACAACTCAGACAGAATTATATCAGATACCATGGAGTAGATAACAAACCATTGTGATTATGGTGCACTACGAGTGTGCGCACTGAGTCAGCCAATGTTTTGAAATGAAGTTGTGAGGAGTAGTTGAGAAAAACTGACTACTTTAGTGAAACATGTGCTTTTTCATCTTATATGTAATGATGCTGGCACTCAACTGCTGCAATGATTCTAAACCGTCCTTCTAAAAATTAACTCAGTTTGCCAGCAAAGCTCAACTACGTTCGGTTTGCTTCAGATTGGCATAACTTTTAGGTTTTGGTCGGAGTGAGTACTTTAATTTCGCTTTGTGTGATTAGTAACTCAAAACACTCAATCCCATGATCAAATGCGTTCATATCATACTGGCCATTAGTGAATACGGAATAAAACTGAATATTTTGTTAAATTTGAATGTATTTTCTACCAGACATAGTAATAAATTCGGTGGTGAACGACTTACTAGTTTCTGTTGGTTTTGCCTCTACACGCAGGATGATTATAATGGGTGAAAATGAAAATGTTCAGACGAATGCTCGTTTTTCTTAGTATAATGACGGACCCCGATTATGCATTATTTTAAAGAGTTATGCAGGTTTTCTTAAGTTGTCTTGATGTACAATACACCACATTAAACTGGCACGTCAAATTCTTGTTTTTCTTCAATACGAACTCCATTTTGGTTCACTGTAACTACAGAACTACCATGTTTAACCGTTCAAGCTGACATATGTTCCGATATTATAGAATTTGCAAGAATCACATTCCCATCGGTCAAACGCTTTCAATACCGGCTTTTGACTGCAATTTGCGACTGTAAAGTTTGTGCCCTGTATAAGATCGTTATATTGCAGATAGCGATACGAAGGTTAGGAAAATAAACTTTCTGAGAAAAAGGAATTTTTTGTGATGTAAATTTCCGGCTTTGAGGTATGTCAACTGTTGACAATTAACAATTAAAACAATGTAAGCTTATGTAGGTGCACTGATGATGTGAAACATGTTCTGCTTTCTAAAATGTGTGTGTACTTTACCTTATCTTTAAGCACCAGTTTGAAAAAAGGTAAACCTACCTTTTTCTTGAATGTTTTTTGCTGTTGATAAAGTGTGTATAACGGTCAAACATTCAATTATCAACTTTTCATTGAATTTCTTAACTAGATACTGGTTGATAACTGACAATTTAATAGGCTGCTTGTGGTCAACCACGGAATTATTTATAATAATTTTGAAAGTGCCAGGCTCCCCGCTCAGTGACTTAGTTATAGGAGGCGTATGAAATTTTCACAAAACTAGTTGCTCACAAAATATTTCTTGGTGCGATAAAAAGAGACATATTATACATAGTTATTGACTGTGTCGAACCCCTGCGGGATTGTTGGTGTGATATGCTTCCGGATGCATGGGATATTATCTTTTAGACTTTGGGCATCGCTAAATCAAAGAGGAAGATCAAGGCGGTAAACATATTTCAATTAGTCTCATATATTGAGCATTATTGAGCTCTTTTGTCCCACAGTGCACATGTAGACGAATTTGTACAGCTTAGCCATGTTCAGTTTACTGTTTCACGTATATCGAATTCCGTTAACTTGCAGCGCTTTTGATGATGTCCAAGAGGTTCGGTTGTGATGTTTCTTCTCAAAATGTGTGTGTATAACTGAACTGCTTATCGCCCGAATGAGAAATATTAGCACTATGATTTTTCCGGTCTCATTACTTGTGACGTACTACTCTAAACTATCCACAGATACGGATATGTATAGATGCATTCGGTTTCATCCACTGTTAACAGTAATGGACGCACACAGTGGTAGCTTGTGATGCTGGAGGTTAATTTGTATGGCACAACATTTGATGCAACTTGCAGGTGCTTTCCTGTGGGATGCGATTCTACACTCTTCGTTCGATGTTTCTGCAAGTTTTGGGTCGATCACTTTTAGGAACCCAAATCACTTAGTTGCCTGTCTGAGTTTACTGACATGGCCATTAACAATGTAATAATGTGCAAATGGTCGTTGTCAGATGAGAATTTGGCCACTAATATTTAATCGAAATTTTAGCTTCACATGCTTTTCAAATCGAAGTAATTCTTGATCGACTCACTGTGATCATGAGTTTATACAGACAAATATGCAATAAATGTGTATCGTTGAGTAGCACGCCATATGTTGTTTACCCCACTCGCGTAGCAGTTCGCATGATAGGTTTCATTTCACGTTGCAGGTTATGTTGCTATTTATTTGAGCTCTCTTCTCAACTACTGAAAATAGTTCACACTTTTCATTCAATCAACTAGTGTCATGAGTTACTAACCGGCAATCAGGCTTTGAAGATCTGTTTTTGAGAACAAACATTAAGTTTCAAAAGTAGCAAGTGTGCAAGTGATAAACGTTTATTTCAAAACTCACAAACAAGTAGAACAATAAATACTTCGAAAGCATTATTCATCTTGTTATATAGAATAGGACGGTGAAACACCGGTTTGTATATGCAAAATTCAGTGGTATTCGGTGAAACTTGGGAGCAAAATGTCTGTTGAAATGATAAACAATTCTTATTTTACTATCTAAGTTTACCTACGGTGATCAGAATGTTATTCAAGACAGTTTTTAGAAGTTGGTGTATATGCACCTGGCATGTGCAAAACGTTTTCCACGCTATATTGGAAGAATTGCAAGAAGAGTTCAATAAAATTATCTGGCCTGATGAAATGAATTTTCTCTTACCCGTTTGTAGTTTCTCAAGATCTGTTAGCATATATAAGAACCGTCAGTCAGTTATGATATGCGTATACTGATTTGAACAATTTTGTAGGTAACCGTTTTCGTGAAAAGCAAAGATTGCAGACTCGGATGTTTTTAATAATAGTATAATCGGGCTTTGTTGTTGATAGTTGTAAAGATCCTCTTTTAGTGCAAAGAAATGTGACTGTCAATGTTTATGAAATGCGTAGCTACAGCGAACTGACAAAAGAATACTTAAATTAATTCCATGTTTGAGTTGGTAATCAACTTAGGATCACCTATTAATGGTCTATTCAAAATAAACTAATAACCACTTCAATTTTGAAACACTATTTTTATACAAACGGGGATACGACACATTTTTGAGAGAGTTTACTTACTGACTTCACTTGTCTCAAGATCTACGTACGGGAACAATCAAAGTTATATCAGTTTATTAAATCTACATGCATAGCAGTCGTGTTAATTTTCTGAACTCCAGTGAACGAAGACTCGAACTACGCCGCTGATAACCGTATGCAATTTACTCATGAGAAAAACCTGTGATGGTTTTATTGGTGGAACTTTTAATACCACACTAAGGATTATTTAACATATCGTCTTGCATATATGCATTGCTGATTGCCGACGAAAACGACAAAAATTGCCAGTCATCTATGATTGCGTCAAGCTCAAAAGGATTGTGTAACTTGTTTAATGAGAATCCAAATATGGTTTTGTAGAGAGCTGAGAGCAGTGAAATGGTTGTTTTAACTTACCTGCTTCCAAATCCTTGAGCTCTGATTATGAGTGTAGAATTACATTATTGTGAAGCACCTTTAACTTGAAGATCTGAAATCCTGTTCATTGTATTGTTCATTGTATTTACTTCGCCAGGCGTCAGTTTTCGAGCAAATGTATGACAAAACACTTGTTATACTGGTCTTAATGCATTGTTTGCGCTAGTTTATATGATACAGAAGGTTTTAGCTCGATTAGACTGATGTGTTTACAATAACCATTACAAAGACTTGGGTTCAGTGTCTTAGTTTATGTAGTCTACAATCCAAAATTGTCTTAATGATTGTGTAATGCTAAAAGTAGCTTCCCGCAGATTTCTTGTGTTGTAGCATCACTCATTCCGTAAAACGTTTGTCTCTATCAAGAAGCTTACCCACTAACTAATGAGTACTAAACAGTGATAACTATGAGCTGACTATTGTGGTTAAATTGCTCGCAGTGAAAAACCGCGTGTCAGTTAACGTAGACCATGCAGAATGTGTATTTTTCAGTTGGAATAAAGCGTTTCGCACTATCACTATCGTTATGGTTGAATGATGAGGTGACGTCCACCAACGCCATTCTTATAAACTTAACATCACCGATAAGGTAATAACTTGTTTATATTGCAACTGTGGGAAGTGAATTTTCCAGCGCTCACACATAAATGAGCAACATCTGTGATTTTTATCTTATTGAGGAGGCCTAGGCTGAATAATGGCCTTGAAGAAGCCATTTTCTCAGTTTCAAGTAAAGTTGCATGTCATCCTAAATTGAAGGGTGATTAGCGCTAGGTAACCATGTGCACAGCATACATTTCCTTGTAGGTAAGACAATTGCTTGGAATGTAATCTTAAACGGATACCATGAATATGTTCGCTTGAACCACGATTACCAGGAAAACTCGTTCACAATTGAAGTCCAAAGTGATTGTGAATCAAATCAACATCAAAATGCAACGCGTTTATGGACCCGTGTCGCATGGCCAAATATCAGAGCTCTGACTTTAGCAGGGTGCATTAAAATGAGCCACAGACGAAAACATGGGACAGTAATTTAGTGAAAGCGTTGTTTACTAAACGATTTTATACATTTTTATCACAATGTCATCACTTAACCGTAATCCTTATTTATCGACTTCCGAGAAGTGATAGAGGTAAAGACAAACTTCAAGCATTTTTGAACCGTTTGCAAAATGTGGTATCGCACTAAGTATTTGCGAACTTACCCTTAAGTTGATCTGTGATAATGAAATGCGGGTGGACACAAAGTAACTCTCACTATTTTAGAAAGCCTTGTACAGTAGCATGGGCACAAATATCACAAAATCGATGACACCGTATATCATGTCCGCTTGAATATATATTAAACAGGCATATCAAAAAGTTGTCCGACACGGTCGGAAAATTTATAATTTATGAAAGTTGACGCGCTTTAACAAAACGTTTCAGTTTCCTACTTGCCGATTTAATGAAATTATTTTGAAATCAAGCTGTTAAGATGTATACTGTGTTATAAAATATATATACATAATACTGTTAACTTTAACACGAGATTTAGCCGTATAACACGACAGTTTTACATAGCGTGCCTTAGTGGAAGTGGCTTGGCGTAAAGATCCGGAAACTAAATAACCAGCACGAATGTTTTTATTAAACGTTGACAAGGCATTTTCTATTCCCTACAAGATTCTGTATGCAAAATAAATAACATGTAGGGCGCATGTGTAAGTGTTTGAATAAAAAAGTGACCACAGCCAAACAGATTCCGAAAATTCAGACTTCAGGATGATTCTTCGAAAAATTATACTATCTTTTACATTACTCATCAGTAATATGAAGTTATATTAATTTAAATGGGTAACTAGTGAAATGTTAATTTCCATACTTTACTATCAAATTGCGTATACCAATATGTCCAGGCACAATGTCGTCCATCGATAATATCTTTTCTCGTTGATCTCTCAACTTGAAGAGTCAGAACCATCGTTAACTTTGTGCAGCGTCCTATGTAGTACTGGTTCAGTTGGTGATCTTCCATTCATTACAAGCGAATTATGAAACATAGTTTGACCACCATAGAAGAACTGTAATTGTAAGAAAATCTACTCTCAAACAATTCGAGTAGATGTTGGAATGCCATGGTTAGCCTAAACTTTTGAGTGTAGCTATTGAAGCTAAGTTGATTCCACCACTACCAGATTTAGCTGTATAGGTATTATAAATCTGCCGTAGACAATATCGGCATCAACGCAGATTCACAATCATTTATTCTAAACAACGTGCATTATAGTATGCTTTGTATCTGGTACTAAGGATTGTACATTTCTGTGCTCACTGTTCGCAGGTTGCTAGTGCACTTGAGTGTAAATCGCAGGTAGTTACCTTTTTGCTAAGCGCCTCAGCTGTGGACATCCGAAGTCAACAACTACCAGTAACGTGAATTCTTGTTGATGAAATTGGCCACATAAACTGCCCAACAGAAGGTGGAGAATTTACACATTTCTTGCTAGTTTGTTCCAGGTAATAAAATTCTTGAATCAGTAACACTGAGCGTTGGAAGCTATTAGTTTCATTTTCTTTGTGCGTATCACTGTCAGTAGCCGCAGTGAAATCTATATTAAATGTTTTCGAACCAGGTCATCACTGATCACTGAATGGTAAGGGTTACCACTGCTCAAAATAATCGTTTTCAATATCACTGCCGTAGAACGCGATACACTACTGCTTATAATAAGGGAAGGGGTGTGATTCATGCGATTCTCTTTGAAATCAGCAGAATACCATTACAAACAAGAGGCAACTTGTTCACACGCAGACGTTGATTTCAACAGAATATATGTTTTATATTATATTTGGCCCAAATCTGTTTCATAAATTAAATGGGATTGTAACAGCCTTATTGCTATTTGAAACATTGAGTCCCTTTAAACCATTTGAATAGAATAGTCAGAAGACACAAACTACGATATGAATTCATTTCGCACACTCTCGTCAGTCGTAAACGTGTGACTAGCATGAAAACAAAACCAAACAAGACTTAAATGAAACGGTCAAAAGTTAAAAACAGGCTGGATCGTGATTGGCACTCATGGTCAAACCCACGATAAACACAGGTTGATAGTCAGTTGTTTTTGTGCACACAAGACCGGCTGTTGACGGCTGATCAACAAAGCTTCAATATATTCGGGAAGTTGTGAGTTGTGAACGATCATGAAGATCTTAAATGAAGATGCGATGTTGACACTGTGACCTGTAGTTGATAAGTGCCTTGCAATGGATGAAGCAGCGTTTCGTCCTCACTGAGTGTCACTCATTGGCGTGTTAGGCATTGCAACTCTCAATCAATTTGGGATGTGCTCCTTGGTCTTGTTTTCAAGCATCCTTTCTGTTCTACCAATGTATGCGTTTCCGCAACTGCAGGAAAACTGTTAGATGCAATGGCTGGTAGAAAACATAGGGGTTGGCTTTTTGACCGGAGGTAGAGGTAACCCAGTAGTTTGTGAGAGCAGGACAAACTTTGCTGCATTATACACCCGTTTTAGCGCGGCGCTGATTATCTTACCAAAGGTGTTCACCAGATTATCCCCTTTGAAGTGGAGTTTGATGTAAACATCTATTTTAAGGAACGTCCAAAGTTGTCTTTTTTGCAGGAGTAAATTTGCTCCATTTCTGAATGAAACGTTCGGGAAAATTGTTAGCACAAAGCGTTTCTTACAACACTGTATGCTCGGCTTGTAGTCTGTCTTGTTTTCTTGCTAGTCACACGTTTACGACTGACGAGAGTATGCGAAATCAAATCATATTGTTGTTGCTATATGCTAAATTTCACACAACTGCCATTACATTCGACATAAAAATGGCGTGCACAAGTAAGTTATTAACTAGTATGAGGTAGACGCAAGCAAAAAGTAAGAATATTGCACACGTAATTTATACACACATTTTTTGAAATTTCGTCAATGTCACTTCTGCCGTATGAACATTAAGTTGACGATTAAGATACAACACACAACCAGGATATCAAGATGAGAAAAAGAAGGTAAATTCTGTGGCTTTTACAACAAATCCTTTAGGATATCGCATTTGAGGTAATTCTTGAAAATATTAAGTAACTATCAAAACCACCGCAGAAGTTGCTAGTCACCCAGACTATAACATTAGGCCGACCAAATTCACGAGTGCAGTTTCAAACAGCTATGTCTAATCAAAGGAAAAACTTATGGCTTCACTTATTTCCGAACGACTCTTGGGGAGGTGACATCGTCCAACTGCTGAATATTTACTGACAATGCGACAACCTTAAGCAATATCTCCATGTTATTTATACGAAACATTGAGAACAACTTTTAATTCCTGATCTGACTGTCATACATAGCCGAAATTTTGGTTTACCTCAAGTCTACAATACGACGTTCCAGACTAAATCCGAACTGTGATCTTGAAATGACTCGCATGTAAGATGACAGGTTACCTTCAAGAACTGCACAGACGAAACATAGGGAGTTCTCTATATCTACATATTGCATCCTGAAAGGTCCCGTTCACTCTTCTATTTAAGGCCGAGTATTAACTTTCTCTGTTTGGACGAGACGACTAGTCGCACGGGCATCCTAAACTTTAGAAGTAATGGTTAGTGCCTAAAAGTTACACCATTGTCATTTGCTTTTTATTTCCCACGTTAAGCGGTACCGATGGAGGATGGTAATATTTCTTTTTGTCTCCTCTTCTCCCCAGCATGCATTTCCTCTCAGCCGGCCGAGTTTGTTTTGCATACAGAATGACAGAAGCCATAAACATGGGATGTAATCTCGAATTCCATTTCCGTTCTGTGAAAAGCTTCATCCACTGATATACGTATGGCAGAAGATTTACATTCCAAGTTTAGACGTGGACAACTAGCCGCATGGGACTCGTGAGCTTTTGCACTCATCGATATTTTCTGAAACTGAATTATTGTTAGTTTCTTTCCACTTCCCAAATCAGACGGCATTGGCGGAAGGTAAGATTAGTATTGTCGTTCCCTCTTCCGATCAGCAATCACTTCTTCATAGCTGATCGTGTTTATTTTTATATAGAGCGTAACAGAAGCCAGAAACATGGATGTAATCTCGAACACCATTTCCGCTGGTTTACATAAAGCTTTCGGACGTGTCCGGCATCAGGCGTGCAAAAACAAACAGAACTGTGGAAACGATTAATTTAAAAATCGCCAAGATATGAATAAAGGAAGTAGATTTAAGTAGCATTTGATGTGCTATTTCTAACTCAGGTTTCCAAATGTAATCAAAATTTGTGTCGTGTAAATGTATACCATTTAAAAACTGGCGGCTAGAAATGCTTATACCAAGTCAAATACACCATGCAGTGCATAGTGCCCGCCATAAAAATATTCTCACCGATGTTTGTCTTTGTTGCTAAGAAATGAAGGTGATCATATAAATGTGAAAGTAACTTGTCATGCAGTGTGGTATGAGTTTCATTGTGGCTTACAATTTATGTTTTGGATTGTGATTTCAATCATGATAATTTTATGTTGTGCATATCTTGTTATGTTTTTATACTTTAGCTACCAACTTTTATGCACCTTTCATATGCAATCTTGCTCACCCCTGCTTCTAAACACGTAAGCTTAATTTCTGCGATAGTTCAGCTCCTAACACGAGGATAATAATCGATTAGTTCCTTCTCTAATCATGGTCTCGTATAACACCTGGTCTTGTGTACTAACAGCCTACCCTTAAATTGCTGCACCTGTGTCATGACTAAGTGAGTTTGCTCCGATGAATTCAATATTGGTTGAGAATGCAACACATAAAAGCGCTTGTGCACCCCTCTACAAGGCGATCTTCCTGTGTAATCACGTCTTTGGCAAACTCACTCTGGGAACCACGCTGTACCTTTAAAATTCACTAACGTACCATCAACTCATGCCCCTTACACTCAAATTATTATGGTAGTCACCAAGATGACCGGTGATTTTTATTTATGAGTATTCATTGTCTAAAAGATATACTATGCCGCACCCGATGAATAGTATCACTGATAGCCTATTATGAAATACTGTTGCTCACGCCAACTCTATCAATATATGCCTTCTTAAATGGTGTACATCTAAACGTAAACAGCAAATATAATTGAAGCTGTTTTCAACGTCAAGTGAGTATATTTTTAATAGGTAGGATATTCATGCCTTTAATAAAACCAAAATAAAATAACGGCACCAAATTTGTCGAGGAACTCAGTTAACTAGCATTGACTACCTGATCTCGATCACCACCTACACCTCAATTTTAAAATCTCTAGTTGGAATTTACACATTGTGTTTTCCCTTCTCAGCTAACTTTTCAACATCTATATCTTGAAGATAAACATAAAGTAGTCACTCTAAACTGTTTTCAAATAACCAATAATGACTCCATTCCCTTAAATCTGTCTCCAAGTTTCTGATTATTTGTAGCGTGTGTGACAAAACAATTTTCGCCTTCTGAATGCAATTTCGCCTTCTGAATGCAATCTACGGAGCAGAAACACGGCAAAATCAATACAGGTTTCACCTGATTAACTACCCGTTCCCCATTACCCTTTTAATGATTCCCCTGTAAAATTCGTGATATAAATGTGATGTATTTAGCCTGATGATGAATCACTGAAAACAAGCTTGTTCTCTACACAGTATTTTTCATAAAAACGTTTTGCAATATTTGCCTCTCAAGCAATCCCGATTTAAAAATATCGTCAACGGAAGGGATTGGGGGAGCTTATTGGTGGTGTTTCTTCGTAAATAAAGTGCGTTTTGTTCATATTCAGGCCAAACGCCCGAGTCCGATCGCAGAACTGTTTCTAGCCGTAAAATTCCAACATTTCTCAAGTATCGCTTCTTGCTATCCTAAAGTAGATTTATTTAATCAAACGACGAAGCGCATATTAGAGATAGTGTGATAATACTGCTCCGTTCGACCGACAATCGGATTTCAGTGAGATTACTGCAGTGCGAATTCGTCCCACTTGTTTACTGGAATTCACAGAGCCAGCAAGTATAGCATTTAAGCCGAGCTGCAACGAGATGAATGTTTGTGTGTTGTTTGCTGCAGAGGTCATCGAATTATTGCAGGAAAATGTTAATCTTTTCTGACTGGCAGACAACACTCGTCCTAGAACTGCATCAGGCGGAACCTTCCCTTATTAAGAGAAATGATTTAACATCCATGCAAACACATATGCAGACCAATTACATTTTTCTGTGATGTTTTATTGACCAAAAAGTTTGGGACAAGTTCACAGTTACTTTTCAACGGCAGATCTGTTCGCAACTGAGCTAAAGTGCACTGTGTGTAAATAACCTGAATCATCATTTGCTTTTACTGACAATGATTCCTTATCAGTTTGTTTCCAGTTGACAATGCTTAGTTTTGGCAAAACTGAACTTAAGACCTAACCTGTGTTTTTTACGTGACTATATACCTATTTCTCTTAAAGCAAGGTACACCAACAAGCTAAGAGAGACGAGTTAGGCATTTTGTGACTATTGAACTTGCCTTCCGATGATGGAGCTTTTGTACTTTCTAAGAAGCCAAAATATAAACGAATGCAGGTGGTGATAAATTCCACATATATAAGCAATTGCTAAGCGCTTGAGATATATAGAACTTTATCCAATACATTTGTTTGGTGCAAAAGTTATGAAAGAAAACTTGTTATAAGTGAAGGTGGATTTTTACAAACCACTAGATTATAAGTTCATCCGCATGATTAGCAAGGTTTTATTTATCTAAGAATTAAAATGGGCTCAATTGATTTATTTGACATATAAGTGGACAATCGAGATGAGCCTATCTGTCGTACAAGTAAAGTGTGAACGAGCATTTAGAATCAATTCAGCTAGGAAGCAAGTTGAAAACCAAATACCTGTAATTTATTATGCACAGGTTACTTGAAAAGCGGTTCGCCGACAGAGATACAGTGATCGTTCCACGTTCATTAATTCGACTGTTGTATTGTGTTGGAACTTGAAAGTCATAGTATACCAGTAGTATGTTGCGCAGTTTCAAATGGACAGAAACACGAGGCGATGTTTTATTGAGTATTGTTTATTTAAGAAGCGGACTTCTAGTTAGATTCAGCGGAGTAATCTTTGTAAAATTTTAGTTGGGATGCCACTTGTCTCTTTTGTATTCCTATGTATTTCGGATTCCTTGCATCATTACCTATCATCTGCCGTTTTCAAAGTATCTTAAAGAAAACCAGGATAGCTGACATCAACCATTCTTCTTTGCCCAATATACTTGTTCATTCAGTGCCGGCGGAACATCTTCCCCATGGATAACAGCTGATGTCAGTTTTTCTGAACAATTGATGGATCATACGTGTTCATAATTTCATATCAGTTTATTTTCCCCCCATATTTCATTCCTAACCTCAAACTGTTTTGAACGCACCTCATACATTTTACTATCCCGAATGGTGTCTATATTACGTCAGACGTTAAGCGTTTATCTCATTTTTTCTCATGTTCCCTTCCTACTTTGTTGCAGTTTTTACTAAGCCTATTCGTTAACATATTTGATATAAATGTTTGAAACCACAGTGACAACAAATTTGTTTACAGTGGTCACTGTCATCTCTTTCTACTTGGCAGCCTCTTTCCATCTTAATAAAGGTTTAATTAAATTAATGGAATGTACCGTTGCCTGTTTCATTTTTTGTGTGCTAATATCGTCATAGATAAGTTCAATCCTATGGCGAGACAGTGTGATCTTTTATGTCCTTCCCATATTTTGTATGCTAAGTTTCACGCTTAGAGTGAAAAGGGAATCAACTGGATGTTTCTCTGTCACCTTGTTTACTGACAAGTGGTGTCCCATATTTACTGAGATCAGTGACATTGACTTGCAGAAGAAATTGTTGATCAAACAAGACACAACCTTTCACGGCGGTTATAACTCCTTTAACAGTTTAACACAATTGTACAGAAATAGGTAGTTACCTTGTTTTAACTATAAGCTGGGTTTTTAGATTCAAAGACATCTTTACTAGCCTCCATGTTTGATAACACCTTGTCATCCCTTCTTGATTTTGCGTTGAGTCGTGATGCTCACTGAAATTAATCTCATGCACCATGATATTTAGACCTTCATGAGTGTATCCACATCGACATGAGATACTTATTGTTTTACATCTAATTCCGTGTTATCATAGTTGATGGATTGTGTTCGTTTGGAAACAATCTCTCATTTAACTTCTTATCAGCAGGTAGGAAATCAACAAAAAGAATATCACGTAACTGATTAAGCAACCATCCTTGAGAGATAATAATCGTTGTGACATCTAGTGAAAACCGGCTGTCCTCTGGTTGCTTCCGCACCGATTCACAAACTGAAACGTAGCCCATATTTCATGTTATACACTGATCTGACAACCTTCAATCCATGAGTTTTCCCCCGTCTGTTTTTATTGTTACACAGCCGCACACTTACTTCGCCTCTTCTGTATTATTTATTCAGTGTTTAGTGAGAGAGTCCAGATTTGTCTGTGAAACACTATTAACAATTAAGACTTCGTAATAACTTGTTCAATATTGAGCACTTGAAGAGCAAAATGAGCCATCACGGTTATAGTGAAAAGATTCCTGCCGTTGAACTGGTGAGCTACCATGTATTATGCATGATAAACTTATAAGTATGTCCGCAGATGTCAGACGTAATTGATTGTAATCGGTGTAGACGAACTCAACATAATCTCTTTACCTCTACTTCATGCCCCACAAGTTTTCTAGACGTTTTGATGAGCAACGCACTTTGAACACAACTTCATACACCCTTAATATGAAATATATCCGTTGGTTGTACTAAGTTAATTCATCGCTTCTAAATCAACGTTTACACCATGCCAATGTGAAAACTGTCAAAAATCAGGAGTGAGTTACTTATTAAGTATACTGAACTTGGAGCAACCTCTCTGAATGCCCCACAACTGGATAATTCTGTGGTTCTTGTGGCCTGTTCGTAAAAGCATATCTAAAAAATCTTACCGTCATTAGATGTTGGTATGGCTAAACCAGACGGGAAACACAACATTTGAAATCATTTCAGCATTTTGTCTTTGGTTGTGTTTGTCCTACAAAATGCAGTGGAAGACAGTCTAAGAAACCGCTATAACGTCAGACTACCCTATAGTGAAGTATACTGAAAACAACGGGCTGGAAAGCATGATGCGAAATCGTATGCCAGTCAGTAAACATCTAGACAACTAATGGGCAGTAACAAAGAAATTCTAAATCACATAATCATATTTGTGTTCATTCTGTTTCTAGCAGTGATGGTCGGTCGCTGACTATGTTTCGTTCAGTCACCTCGCTGGTGAGATTTAGTTATTTCATGTGGATGCAAAGTAGCGTTTGATTATACGATACAAGCCATTGAAATGTCCATTCCATCTGTAGGTTTATATATTCTCATAAAGTATCATTATTAAACGTTCCATTACTTTAAACTAAAACTTATTCACAAACGTTTTCTGTATGATTGACTTACCAGCCAGTGTGATACTGAACAGTACAAGACTGTATACCACAACGTTCCGTAGAATCGAAACCATTCTGTCGGGTGAAGAGGACGTAAACGGAGGACGTGTGCTGATCGCTTAAATAATAGACCGTACATGTGTGTCACATTACGTCTGTCAGCTGGTGAAGTTTTACAGTAGGTAAGTTCAGTATGATACGTTGAGCTTATTCAAAAGAATATGCACAGACAAACAACACATCGGCAGTCTCAAACAAAACGGTTGCACTAGCTGTATACTCAGATTTTTATTGGTGAAATTCATGTGGGTGTCGTTTAGTGCAGGGGATTTGATAAAGTTTGGCTTCACCATTCCTGTAAGTAGCTTGATATGCTCCATATAATATGTTAACTGAGAAGCGCGATGTGAAGGCAGCAGTGCTTGTGATGATCAGGCATCCTGACCAATACGCAACCTATTTTTGATTTGTCAAAATTCTGGTGTTACCTCTTCCAGTACATTGTGGAAAACAACGTAAACGAAAATGAATTGTAAAGAAAGCATGACCAAACGTACCGCAGCAACGTTCACAGGCTTACGGTTATAACAAGCAACTGAATAATCCTCTCTTAAGGTTTTTCTGTAGAAAAAATCTCTAAAACCAATCTCAAGATAGTAAGCTGTAGAAGTATCTAGGCTTATTATTCTGTGATTTATAAACGAAAATTCGTGGTTGCCAAATGTGAAGCTAATAGATTGAGGAAAAGTTAAATAGTATATCGGCTAATTTTGACAACCGAATGAAATTGCTGTAGTTCTGAGAAGATAATTTGAGCCAGTCCTAGAGGTGAAACATACTTTGGTGGGAAGATAGAAAATGAGTTACTATTATCAGAAAAATGGAGGCGAAGGTTGATAAAATCAGAGACGTAAAATAAGAAACGAAAATTGTTATGTTCTCATGTGCAAGTGGTTGGTGATACGCGAAGACAAGTTGAAGTTCACTCAATGTGAGCTACCTGTGTAGTCAGGATGAAAACCGTCGGACTAAGAAGTCAATGTGGATGTCGCATCTGATCGATACAGGTCACCAAATCACGCCCAACAGAGCGTTCAAAATTATTTACAGAGTACCCCACGTTCATTCCCGAGTTGTCATGGCGAGACTGTTGTCCACGACAGAGGCAATCGCTATCAAACTCTACAACTCCCAACTGTGCGCCCAAAAGAAATTCGTCCAGGCCCTACACTTCCCGTGGCCATTGGAAAAGTCACTTGTGCATAACTGTTGTGAGGCTACTCTGCCTAAAAATCCCAGTAGATATGTAACTAACCTGTCTTCAGTGTGGCTGAGCACACTACAGCTAGGAGCACTCTCGTTTGGGTTGAAATTTTGCATTCCATGGAAAAAATGCAACAACATTGAAACAAGCTCAATTTGAACTACTTTTTGATCAACTCTTAAAACTAACCCCAACCTCCAATGACAAAGCGCAATGGTTTAAAGCAAAATTAGTCGATCTTGAACATCAGTATCGCACAACTAGTTCCAGACAGAAATGTGCGCTGACACCAAAACACACTGATGCTTTGAAGGAGCTTAGAAAGAACAACGCGTTGGTGATTTTGCATCCAGATAAGGGTTCAGGAGCAGTATTACTTGACAAATCGAGTTATATAGAAAAAATGTTGCCTACTTTGAATGATCTTTCTAAGTTCGTGGCTGATGATACCCCTGATACTCCCATTGAGTTCGAACAAAGAACATCAAAAGAATTGAAACTTTTACAACAACAGCAAAGGCATTACGACCTAGGGGCTCTCGTACGCCTCAGCTTTATGGATTACCCATGCTTCACAAGAACAATGTGCCATTGCGACCAGTTTTATCGATGTCTAACTCACCCCAACATAAGCCAGCAAAATGGCTGGTTGGGATATTAGAACCAGTCAAACAGTCAATGTGCAAACATTCGCTGAAAGACAGCTTCCAGCTTGCGGAAAGTTTTGACAAAGTCTACCTTCATAAGAAATACATGATTAGTATGGATGTTCATTCGTTATTCACAAATGTACCCCTACATGAAACCATTCGCATCATAGGTGAATACGCCAATGTGAATCAGCTGGAATTACCCATTCCAACGACTGAACTCGAGCGCCTGCTTCTATTGTGTACCTGAAATATGAAATTCAATTTCCAACACAAAGGCTATAGGCAGATTGATGGCGTAGCCATGGGAAGTCCCTTGGGACCTACCTTGGCTGATATTTTTATGGCACATCTAGAAAACTGAGCTCGAGAGACTATATTTGAAACAGATTTATTTATTTGATATGTGGACGATATGTTAGTTGTGACTGACAGTAGAGAACCGGCCCAAGAAGTTCTCACGATGTTTAACGGATTGCACATTACATTAACTTATGAAAACGAATTTAATGATTCCCTTCCGTTCCTGGATATTCGCCTTACTCGAAGGACTGACGGATCAGTGCAACGCTCAGTTTATCGCAAATGCACTTGAAATGGCTAATACCTGTACTTCAACAGCTTCGTTCCTAGGCATTATAAAACAAGCTTTATCAAAACTTTGTTCAGTAGAGCCAGAAAGATTTGCACTCAGGACACAATCTTGAGTGAACTGCAAATAATTAATCAGGTTATCTTGGACAACGGATACCCACAATCAATGATCAACGAATTTTCTGAAGAAAATCCACACGAGCAGACGTTGATGATGGCATCAAAAATGGTAGCGTTCAAAGGGAATGATGTCAGCATGTCATTGCAACGCTGTTTGAAGGCCGCTGTATTAAGAACGTATAAGGCAGCAGAGCGAGTGTAACCTACGCCACAAAACGGATTCTTGTTCCTCCTCTAAAACCCCAGATACCTCCGTCCGCCAGATCCCATATCACTTACCGATGTTCATGTAGTTGCCAGGTCGACTACATTGGCATGACGGAACGGCAGCTGAAGTTTCGGATCTCGAAACACATCCCAGCATGGGGGAGGAAACATGTGATACAGATGCAAACTGATACCCATGTGTTCACCCAGCAACTGCCATACAAACCGCCGGCATCAGCGATCGCTCGTCATCTCCTGGATAGCCATCACCAGGTGGA
>JTDE01004814.1:35124-57415 GCA_014338405.1 Paragonimus skrjabini miyazakii
GAGCTAAGGACTATACCTACTCCAGCCTGACCTGTAACAGCGGCTGTGGAGTCACCCGAAGTGTATAACCAGTATCGGATAGACAATGCAGGTGCTATTAGTTCCATACGCTGACTACTGTCCTGGATTCGTTTCTGAGATACACCAGACATCGACATGCAACGAGTCTAACGTTCGTGCAAGAGCGGCCTGTTGACCTATCTGTTTTAAAGTGCGAACGTTGAAAGCACCTATATTAATCCGCATTCTAGGTCTAAGCAAGGGGCGATGGAGGCATAAGGCTGAATGGTAAGAGACGGAACTTACTGGCTCAGTGTTACCACGGTTAGCTACATCTGTTGTGGGACCTGTGGAGCAACTAGCAAAAATGGAGTTCAGGAGGGGCCTGAGAACGAAATTTGATAGAACAATGGTGGAGAGGTCAGCAGTAGCATGTTTTCATCTATCCACCCTGCTGTATGCAGCAGGTAGGGCGGTTTATACTGCGAGACGGCTGATGCAGTATGGAATTACTGGTGTTGTGACTATTCATGGTTGTATGTGGGCTGAGTTGTGCGGAAAAGATGCACTGCTATTCGCACAAAGCTTGTGGCTAAAGGAACTAGAATATCGAGGTTAAAATCGCAGGTGGCATTTATGCATGATGAATATTCTATTTTCAACTTTATTTCGTTGGTTCAACTGCTTGGTTGACGGTCAGCACATGATCGTGGCAGTTCTAGTCATGATTCCAGCTTTCATATATAGAAACAAGTGTTTTCAAGTGATACGTTGCACAAGAAATGCATCAGATACTATCAGATATAGATAAGACTCGAACTGACTCCCGTGTGACTTTTAGGTCGTATCACTGCCATTTGGTCATCCGTCTGATTAAGTTCCGAAAGATTTTAGGGTTGCAAAATGTCTGAGGATAACCGTGCACTATTCGTGAACGACACATAACTAGGATAAAAACGATACAGTCCAAACCCAGATAATCTTATTAAAAATCAAACAATACTTCCAGCATGATGAATAGTCAATCATTAGAATAAACTCGATAAGAGCTCACAAAAGCCTTCAAACAAGGGTAATTTGTACAGAAAAGGGGATGAACGTTGTGAAGATAGAACAACTGCTCTTGCCAACATTCCAATACTTTCGGTGTGCCACATCATAAAAGTAAGCATGCCTTAACGTTAAGCGTTCCCTAATCAACATTAGTGTTTCTTGATTACAGGGTCAAACCGCAATAAAGATTACGAATTTCGAGGGGAGGAGATTCATATTTCTTTTCGAATGTTCAGAGAAAATAGTTACACCCAATCAGTCACATAGAGGGGTGGATGTAGAAGCTTCTTTTAGCTCTGAATGCTTACATTCTATTCTATTAGCGATCAGCTACTTAATGTCTGCGTTTTACCGATACTGAAACGATCATTTATGTGCTTCATCGTCAAGGCGTTCATAATGATATTACTTGATCACAAACAAATTTGAGGTGCCTCTATTCCAAAGCAGCCGACCTCACTTTCCGTCATTAAATTTGTGCTGCCTACTCATGTGATATTGATGCAGCTACAAAACCACGTGAACGGCACTTAAAACTATAATAATGTTCACTCCATTTGTTGTCCACATCAACCGAGGCGAGACGATAACTGGCCGTCATTTGAATTAGGCCTGCCCAGGGCCTGACAATGCAGGGTATAAAAAGGATCGAGTCAAGTCACGGACAAGACCAAACACTGACCAAGAGTGTGTTTCCTGAAGTGTCCAGCACAGCTGAATTGCTATCACCTTGGCTGATCCCCATTCCCTTTGTTCACAAACTCCGATTTGACGAAAGTTGGAGCAGTGGCAAACCAGAAGGAAAATGTCACGATAATGATGGATGCAGAAGTAAGCATTATCAATTATCTTTCAACACCACGTGTTTTCCGTAGTTGTATCGTTCCTTGATATACCGTGAACTCGAGAGGGGACGCTGTATACAGCACCAATCCTTAAAACAGCACGCCCTTGTGGGATCATAACAAACGGTACCATCCACTGATTATCCTGAAAGAGGAAGCGGTTGGTCTAGGGAGTTTAGCAAAGTGCATAGTCAGTAATCTGATCAATAGTGAAATTAGGTGAAGTACAAAATAGGTAAACGACTGGAAACTGATGACTAGCGTGTTCATGAACGTGCTGAAACTAGAATTAATCATAATAAAAAACGACAATGTTTCCTTCAGAAGAACCTATGAAATAACTCCAGCGAATTTCAAACCCAACTTGAAACAAACAGATCATTTTAATGACTAAACGAAACACCCGGTCATCGAAACAATAACAACGGTAAAAACATCAGGCTTTTGGAGCGGTTGTGGGAATGAAAGCAACTCACTCTGATGTCCAGATTGCTGGAGAAAGTTGAACTAGCACTACTTAAAGAGACGGAGTCGCCAGTCTGTTCCGTGATTGTTCCAACAGGATAATGCGGCGTCAGTGCATTTGGCAGCGAGGACCGCGATAGAGCAGATGATTTGTGCTGCGGGTATGCCAGTTGATGAGACGCTTTGTTTAGGCCACAATCAACCGAGTGAGCAGCGACGCCAGACAAATGTGACGCAGTGGATGCACTTGGATGGTCAGTAATACGTGCATCGTCTAAACAATTCAATTGATGGTTGGCTTCGAATGGAGTAGGTGACGAAGAACCGAGTAGATAGGGACTGTCTGAAAGACGGCGGTGATCCAGGTTCCCTGTCCACAAAGGATGAGATGAACATGGATGGTTCGGGAAAGTATGAACTATCGGTTGACGGCAGTCGGTGTTGGGAACGGTGAGCAGAGTACCGTAGTGCGAGCCTCCAACGGAATGACTGTTGGAAGTGGTCGCCTCAGATAACAGATCGTACTGACTACCGGATTCTCCGCCTCCAGAGATAAATCCCGATGAAGTGAGCGAGTGCGACAAGGAGGATGCTGTAATTGGCATGGACAATATTAGGGAAAATAGCGCACGAAAAGTAATGGCAATCTGTAGCAATTATAGACTGATTTGTAGAGAGGCAAGCAGTAGAGTAACACTCGAGAAAGATATCGGCATAAGCCTTACCAAAGTGTTCTGATCTGTAACCAATATTTTGTAGAACAGAGGCTACATCAGAAGCCAACTCCAAGAATCCATCGAACAACTTGAACCCAATGAACTTGTCGGCATGCAGAGTGCTGGAGTAACATACATTTTGACAGGAAACTGACTCCACGCACATCGAACGCCGATGTGTACGCATGACTGTTAGCATCCAGTTACGATCATCTGACGTGAACATCGGATGTAACATGGTTTTTAGCATCAGCTGACCGACAGAGGATTGAACAACCAACTCCCTGATAGCATTGTCGTCTGCTCCCTGTACAGCCTGCTCCGTTTCCGGACTGATACATAGCATGCCTACTAGTTCGTTACAATGACAAAGCAAATCGGCCAGTAGACGTAAATGGTGTTTTTTCAACAGCTGCATCCTATCCAATTCCCGATCGTAGTGGCTGTGGATGTCGACATCAACGGAATCGGTTTTCGTATCCAATGCTGGAGTGGATTCTAGTTCTTTTGACCTATCTGTTGCACTGCACACTGAGAGACGATGCAAGGATCGTGAATGGGACGGTGGGACAGCAAACGTTGGAAAAGCGGCCAGTAACTTTACAAGCTCCTCCACTAGCCGCGGTGGAGGTACAGATTCCCAATGTAGCGAAGTGAAATAATCTATATACAAAAAAAACAATATTTTTTCAAGTGAGAAAGTGTGAAATGAAACATTCCAATTTAGGACTAATGATGGAACGTTTGATATACAAAAACGAGTTAGTAGACAACGAAGATTGCAAAGTTTGCATAACCCTCGGTTGGTAAGACTTAAGAAATTCGCACAATAGTTGTCTCGATCACTGTCGTCTAGATCTGGGAAAACAAGATTCAACCGACAATTGACATTAAGTAGTGAACGTTGTTACGGCATACCGGTGCCCTAGTTACAGTAGCAGTCATTTTAACCTCCCCACCTGTTTTCTTAGCACGAAACTTTATGTTACGCCATCTACAGAGATGATGGTGACCAAGTATTCCAATTAAGCTATTTCAACTACGACTGATTTATTCACAAGTGTTTCTTTTCGAAGTGAGCTGGCCAAAAGACTTATCTGAATGCGAAGGCTGTGATCAAGTGTGGGTGATGCTCAATTAAAAACAGTCTAAACCGCCGAACTTCCCATCGAAAATATTTAAAAGACAAAAGCAACTAATCTTAATCAAACTTTGTGTACACCTTACCAACCACAGGTCATCTCACGTTAAGGTACTATCCAGTACGAAAGGCTCTCTTTCCGGTAATTATTGCCACCAAGAGATGAAAAATAAGATCTCACGGTTACCACGTGACAGCTTTATTAATCTGGTATGTTCGTGTCTGAAACATTGACAGTCCTTGAGCCAATTCATCAACACTGCGAAAAAACAGACCTTGCGGGGTTTTAACATTTCGTTTATTTCTGATGAGTAGTAGAGGATTTTGACTTTCATATAGATTGAACAACACCTACAATTGATCGCAGCCGTCGCATTCCGATAGACTTTTCAGTCGACCTCTTTCGAAAAGGAGCGCTAGACTCGAGTTTTGCTTTCATCAGAGCTCGTCAGTAGTGCATATCCTTGCCACGGCCGAGACTAGAACTCCGGCTACGCTTTCGTGAGGGAACCGTGTTAACCACTGTGCCATTGACCTCACATTGGGCACGACCGAATCATCATATTTGAACGCTCAACTATTTTCGCTTGTGAATAATGATAAGTTTGCCCGATCGCCTTGAGAAGATACACAGTTACTGTGTGTTAACTCTAATCGATGACCCTTCGACTAGGACTTCTCTCCAAGTTGAAATCACAGAAATCATTGACTTATTGAGCGGCATTTGATTACTGATGAGTAGTAGGGGATTTTGATTTTCATACAGATTGAACATCACTCACCAAAATGGTAAGTCACACACGTAAAATCAATGATTATGTATGAATGGAGTATGACAACAGGAACAGCAATTAAACATGACGCACACTAACAAAATCAGTCTGCTTCAAGGCAACCATACGGATTGTTCCATCACCTCATGTGCACAGAGTTGTGACCGATTCTGCTTGATCAGCGTGGCTTCCGTGAATGTCAGCTGCTTCGGGTTTCAATTACGCAACAACACAGTGAACGATGTTACCAGGTCAACCAAGTGTCCTGTATCTAGGATGTGTTTTGCAATTGCAGACGCCGGGTTCCGGCTTAGCCGCTACGTTACCAGTGTTTGTTGGGTGATCGCGTTCAATAACCACCTCGTCGTCGTAAACTTCGGCCCGTTCTACCAATGTACTTGTCACCACAACTGCACGTAAACTGGTGAATCAGGTGGGTCACGATCAGAAACGTGGAGGACGATAGGGTGAGTAGAGAACAACATTCACAATTCAGTAGCTAAGTGGGTACGATTTAGGGCTGACTGTAACTTTTGTTTACATCGGCAGCTATGTTATAATTTTTAGAAGTCACATTCAACCGAACTTGCTTCTTGGAAGCAGTCTCGGTGTGAATTTTGGTCAATCGTCGTTTACAGTGAATTTCTATGAACTTTTCCGGATAACCGTTGGCCGGTAAAACGTCCTTCAGAAATACTTCTTCTTAATTGACGCCGTCATCAGTACATATGTTTGGCTCTAGTGAACAGGGTTCGGACTAAGTCACGCTTGTAGGCCGTAGAAACAAACGAAGAAAACTGAAGGTACTGGCCAGTCCACGTTTCCCTTCTACACATCACGCTGTTAGCATTCACGGAAGCCATATTAATCAAGCAGAATCAACCACTTCTATGCACACAAACGGTGGCGGAACAATCAGTATCGTTGTCGTGGAGTTGACCATGATTTCTTAGTGTGCGTCATGTTTAACTGCTGTTTTTGTGGCCGTGCCTCTTTTGTATATAATCAGTGGTTTTAGGTGTGACTGACGAGAATAAACGAAGTGTTAAAAGCTCGAAACGGTTGTCTTTTTGCTGTATTAAGGTTCGTGTCTCGCTAGGCTGAGGATCACGTGACTTCAGTCACGGTGACGGTTGAAATACCGGAAGAATTGGACATAGTCGCTGTTGTAACATCCGTGTAGATGATTCATTCACGGTTGACAGACATTCTACGGAAAAGCGTAGTTTGTTCGCCATTGACGCTCGTGCTCCAAATGTCTGGCCTGGATGTGCTCAAATGTGGATTTTGTCAACAATTTCGTAGCCCTCTCCATACGCCGAATTACCAGATGTCTTGATATACCCTGGTGACCTGCCTGCACAATTCAGCTGCACAGAAGTGAACGAAAGGTAGGTGTGCGTTTTCCTCTAGGCTGTCTCAGCTCGTCTGACTCATCGTTAGTCGGGTAACAACCTTCGGCTGGAAATCACGAGCAACAATAAAAATGCATCCGTAGTTTGTAACGAGACCTAATTAATTTACAATCATAAAAATAGATTCACACCTATGGATAAAAGAGAAGATAGGGATGGGACCTGTTTCTAACAAAGCCAACACGATCAAAGGCAAACATGCAACATCAATGACTATACACTCCATAAATGAACAACCAAGTTGAAAGTCGGAATAAAACGACATCTAGATGACAGTTTCTTTGTGATTCACATTGTCTTAAATCGTTCAATTTAATTACTTCACAGACTATCTAGGAAAGCAACGGTAACGTTCATGTTACTGAGCTCGATCAACTACTATCGTTCCCAATGTCTCCAACTACGGACTATGTAAGCCACGACGGTATCAGTCTGAGAGACGAAGGTAGCCTACAAGCAACTGTGTTCGTTTGCTAATACCAGTTCATTTGTCAACTCCACATCTTACATCAGTCTTCTTGGACACCGGTAAAGGTGTTCGACATGTCAAGCGATCAGTTCACTGTCTGAGTATAATACTCAACCACTTAATTCGATGCACCTGTGCAGATTACAACTTTGTTGTTGTCTCCCCGCTGATACCAACCAATACATGATCGATGGCCGAAGTCCTTCACATTGAAGGCTATCCTAGAATTAAAGCTACGGGATAATAGTGTAATACTCGGAATTAGGGACTTACAGTAGCCGTGGAAATCGTACTTGGATTAAAACCTCCTAAGCAAGTAATAAGGAGAAGACCTCGGACTAGTTGTAGTAAGCAGTTGTTAGTCATGAGACAAGAAGCCGTATTTATAGATGTACACCAGTATTAAAGAAATCACAGTCTGTCACTGGCTAATCTTAATGGCACATGCGGAATCACAACCTGTAAGCTGATTGGTTAAATACAGAACAAAGAACTTGGCGAGTAACGGAAGGTGTGACATTGAAACTGATCGTCAGCTCCTGATGTGATGTCTTCACGCGATGTCTGGATAAGTTCCGTGCTGGATCGTCTATTGTGTTGGGAGTTGGACTTTCACTGCAACCCTTTCCAATTTGAAAGCCCTGGTATTTATGTTTGCTGATCATGATGATATTCTTGGCACATCGAACACTTTCGATACAGGATATTCCACTGATTCCACTGCTTTTTTCACAGTGATTCGCAAATGAATTTGGTCAGTGTCTCCAGTGAATCGAAGTATCACATAGGTCAGTAATCTCTACCACTGTACTTCTTAGTTTGCAAGTTATCAGTCCTTTGGCAGGTCGCAGATCCATGAAAATATGTCACGTCCGTTGAATCCACAAACTTTCAGGCGTCTGGATTTAAATAACACCGCCGGGCTCTCCTTTGTTGTGCAATGGGCTGCGTTTCTGGACTGAAGCAGAAGGTTACCGAGAATTCAATTTAATTCAATTGAGCAATTGTTTTACGACTGGTGGAACTCACGACACCTTTAGGCGTTTTTACCACATTTTCTGCAGCATGATTGGAACAGGGATACCCAGACGCAGTTCGTAAGTGACGATATACGATGCCTTGAAGACACTGTTTCATTTCAGCGGAACAAAACTGTGATCCGTTGTCCATCACCAAGAACTTCGAAATTCCTTCTCAACTGAAACACTTGAAAAATGCTTGCATGGTAAATGACGTAGAAGGTGAGGTTGTAATAAATACTTCTGGTCACCGTGAGTACGAATCAATCAAAACCAGAATGTAATATTTACCAAGAAGTGGTCCACAATAGTCTACATGCACATGTAGCCATGGTAACTAACTCTCCGACCAGGGTGTCCAATTCTTTGGCTTCATTTTTATTTTGTGAAGGCAATATAGCAGTTAATTGCAAGGATCTTGATATCCAAGTATATCTCCAGCCACCAACGCATCTAACGAGCCAATGATTTCATTTTCCCTACGCCCAAGTGACCTATATGCAAGTCGTAGCGGTGGTAATGGAATGATCAACTGATCCCTCCGACACAACACATCATCAGAATGTACTGATAACTTCTCTCAGTCCTGAAAAAGTACTGAATGTTTCTTCTTAATGATTAATAACCAATCCTTGGTCACTGCAGCAACTACTGTGCTATAGTAGATTTTAGTGGTTTTGATCAAGTTCCCTCGGCTTACTGGAACGGCTGGGGAGACAAGCAGACAAACCTCAACAGCTGACAAACTGGAATACTGTGGCAGGAAATCTGCTTGAGGAATCGCTTTATCAGGACGATAAATTATTTCATAATCGTAAGCTGCTAGTACTAAACTCCACCGCCGTATCATTGCGACTGATGATTTGGCAACCGACTTGTGCGGATCATGTAAATACTGTACAGCCTGGTGATCTGTAAAAATTCTGAATTGAATACCAAACAAATATTTATGCAGTCTTATGACAGCTCAGTATATTGGAAACGCCTCCTTTTGCATTTGTAAATATCCCTGTTCTGCCTTATTCAACAATGGTGATATACAAATGATCGGATATCCCTGCCTTTCTAAAACATCGCCGGTACCGGGTGCATCTGTGATCCGATATAGAAAAAGGAGCTAACATCAGTCTTTTAATTACAAATCGTAGAAGAACTACATCTTTTTGCGTCCAAGCCTATGCAATTGCTGACTGAACTGTAAACAATGGCCGTGGTTTCATAGCAAAGTTCGGCATGAAATGAGACTAGTGGAGACAGCCCACTATTGATCACAACTGACCTTGATTAACTGATGACTTAATGGTAACCAAAGCTGTGTATCTATCGGGATCTCGCCTGTGTTCTTTGTCACACATAGTAAGGCTGATGAAACTCAATTGTCGTATTTTAAACACGCACTTAGAAGATTTTATAACAATGTTCTTACCCGTGAATCCCTCCAGAAGCGAAAGTAAGCTCTTATGCTCATCTGCACTGCCTGCGTATATGATTACATCATCTTGATATGCGCGTACTCCCGGTAAATTAGAAATTGTTTCATCAATGGTAGCCTGGAGTACTTCAGCATATACGTGTAATTAAAACGGTAGAAAAGTGTACTGAAATAATCCCCAAGGTGAATCAAAGGAAATCCAATGGAATTTGTAAGTATGCGTTTGTTAGGTCAATTTCAAAAACACTGCCACTTTACAGCGCTCTCATAAAGTCTTCCGGCTCCCTTGTTGTCGCTGCGCACTTTCCAGTTTTGGATTAAGCGTTAATCGATAACCGCCATAGATCCCAGGCGATTTGCTATTCTCATTCATAATCACAAAGATTGGCGTGGCTCATGCGGATGACACACTGAGTGATTATACCATCCACCTACAGCTTGTTGACAGCACTGTGCACATGTTCTCCCAGTTCATAAGGGATTATTTGGCACGTTAGAAAGACAGGGTCCCCTTGTATCCCTAGTCGTGCTGGCTCCACAATCATTCCTCCTCCTCTTCATCATCATCATATACAGCAATATATCAGTGGTTCACACTGATGCTTAACTGCCACACAACCACGAAGAAGAAACAAACCCTGGTTAAGAAAAGAGAAGAAAAAAGGGAGAGGGTAGGGGACCTAACCGGTAAAAATAGCTACGTCTACACCCAAACATACAACATCAAGGTGCCTACACCTTGCAAACAAACAACTGAGCTGTAAGTGAAAGTAAGGTGTCATCAACAAGACAGCTTTCTTACGGCTTTCACTGCCTCGCGTCATTAAATGCACTCACTTCGCAAACAACTCAGCCAAACAACGACAACATTCACACCGCTGACCTCGGTTAGCCGCCATCTCACCTAAAGTTCCAAGCCACCGACTCTGTGAGTCACGAGGGCTCCAACCCGGGAGAGGAACCCGATCTACAGTGCCCAACCCCTTCGTGAACGATTTCATTTGTCTACGCCAGGTCGTCATCTGTCCACCTCGCAACTTACGCCAATCGGCCGCAGCGTCGGCAAACAGTGCTCAGTGTGACAAGGGATTAGCAGGCATCCTTAGTACATGACCTAACCACCTAAGTCTGTGCAAACGTAATGACTGAACAAAAGAACTCGTTTGACAATCAGTGCCAAACACCCTCGTTACTAACTCGTTGCTGTCACCCGATACGAGCGATTAAACTCAGACATCCGTCGTCGAATACCTGGAGGCGGCTCACGTCCTCTACTCTGATCGGCCATGTTTCACTGCCGTAAAGTAATACAGCCCTCACTGTTGTCTGACATACGCGACCCTTAAGCTTCAGAGAGATACCTCTCTGTCGCCATAAGTGCCTCAGATTAGTGAACACCACCCTAGCCTTAGAAATACGCGCCTCTATTTCATTCTCTACACCTCCGCCGCCACTGCTGATGCGGCTTCCCAGGTATACAAATCGGTCAACAACCTCCATGATTTCGTTATCTCACATTAAATCTACGTAATCACGGCAATCTCGCAGAAGTACTTTGTATTTTGAGGCTGCAAAACGCATTCCGAAGTGCTTAGCAGAACGCGAAATGACGTTTAGCGTTGTTTGTGCCACTTGAAAGTTGTCAAACAGCAACACCTTATCGTCAGCATAATCAAGATCAGTCGGCCTTTCACAAGGTAGAAGTTCCACGCCGGTATCGTCTGAGTACCACACACAGTCCTCCATTATGTTGTATATGAAGAAACCGAACGAAAATGGCGAAAAGGGACAGCTTTGACGTACGCCGCTCTTGGTGCTGAAACTGTCAGACAGCTCACCGTAAACCCTCACTTGAGCAGAAGTATGAGAACAAAGCACCGACAGTATGTTCACACACTTGGTCGGTAGACCCCTGCGTTTAAGCGATTCTAAAAGTGCCGATCGATCCACCGAATCGAACGCACATTTATAGTCGAGGAATACGACGATTGTTGGCCGGCGATACACATGACGCTGCTCCAAAATTTGACGAAAGGTAAAAATATGATCTATACATCCTCGGCCAGGACGAAACCCTGCCTGTTCTTCTCTGAAGTTTAACTCCCGAACTGCAGTGAGTCAACGAAGTATAATGGAGGCCAGAACCCTAGAAATGACTGGGGTCAAACTAATTCCCCTATGGTTTTCACAAGAGCTCCGGCCCCTTTCCTTAAATATGGTAAATATTATCGAGTTGCCCGAACACGGAGGGATGGTCTCCATCGACCACACAAAGCTAAACAACTGAGTCAAAGCCTCTACTAACGCCACTCCACCTACTTTGAAAAGTGCCCGCAAGAGATCATTTAGACCAGCAGCCCCATTAAGCCTGAGAACCGAAAGGAAAAAAAATCTGCTGACCAGGGTGCTACATCACAAGTTTGTAGCAGCAACACAATAGAAACAAGAGGCCAGCTAAGTTGATCCTCAAAGTGTTCCGCCTAGCGTTCCAACCTTCTGGACTTATAATAAATTAGTGTGCCATCTGCCTCGCTGATAGCTTCACTGACAGACGGTCGCTTGGGACCAGTAGCACGAATCAGTTTAAAGAGTTTGCCGCTGTTCCCTGAGGCAAAAGCGACCTCCACTTCCTTAACGTTTTCCACTAACCAAGCCTCGCGATCAGCCTTTAGACTACGTTTCAGTATCCTACGGATATCTCCCCTAGACCTGTTATGTGGACTACCAGGAGGAATCTTCCGTCTGGCTTCTAACAACTCCAGAAATTCCTCTGAAATCCGATGTTTGTCAAACTTATGTACCCCTTATGCCGCATGCTATAGTACCTGCTTTCTGAATAACTTGTGAGATTTGTGTCCAGCAGCTACTAGGGTTTCCGGAGAGAGTACCACAAAGGCAGCTTTCTAAGCTAGTTTGATACTTATGCTTTATCGATGGTAAAGCCAATTTATCAACAGCCAGTCGTTGCTGTCGGTGGGGCCGTTGTCCAGCAAAAGTAAGAACAAAACGACAAAGTACCAACGCATGACCTGAATCCAAGTATGTGCTCCAATAAGAACGACAGTCTTGAATGGAACCCCGTCACCTATAACTAACGGTTATGTGGTTTATCTGACACCAGGCCCGATTCCTGGTGCCGCATTTGAACACTTAACAATCAGGCTGTATAACTGAGCTTGATACTCCCCACTCAGGCCATCTTTGTAATTAACACTTACTGAAAGAGCACAGTTAGGCTGTCTCGAAGCCGTTAATCCCGGGATTTCTGGGCTTCCTTCTGATACCAAAAATCGTATTGGGATCAGCTCGTTACGACGACTAACCACCATTACACCAATCTCATCAAGTTGACCTGAACGATACCCAGTAACTTCACGTATATTAATCACCGCTGATCTCAGCGAAGCATCAATGGCTATTTGATCTAGCAGTGGTTTTGAAATGAGGGGTTAGCTACTTCCTGTGTCTACACTGAATTCGTACTCACATCCGGACTTGAACTCGAGGCATCTCTGAATGACTTGCTCAGTCCTGGATTTCAGTTGCAATGGATAAACAGAAGTAGATGGCTGTACAGCATTTGTCTCTCTAACTCAGGTGGCATTTCCGACCTTTGCATACCTTCCTACTATGACGAGATTCACCACATAAATGGAATACAGATTTACGGAATAGGCAAGATGATCGTGGGTATAATCAACAGCAAGAGAAGCAATCATTAACCTTCTTTGCGTCGGGATTAATGACTGGTACATGGGGAGGACGTAGAAACTTGTTCAGTGGTTGACTTCTGATAGGAGTGTGCGCCTTAGTCTTCTGAAACAGAATAGCATTCGAAACAGCAGTATAGGCATTCATGTCATCCTTCTGTTTGCAGATATTTCGGGTTTCTTGGAAAGTCGTATTGTGTTTGACCAGCAACCTCCGCTGAAGATGTGCCGTTAACACCAGCAATCAGTTGGTCACATAGATGCTTCTCAGCTCGTCACCAAAGTTGCAACGGGCAGCTTGCTTTGGCACTTGCAGAATGAACTCACGGAGGCCCGTACGCGTTCTAACGCCCCAATGAACTTGACTTAGCGCAGAAACAGAAATGTCTCGTGTTTGGAAAATATTGCACGAAATGCCGAAGAATGCCGTTCTGCGAAGCAACGCGGGTCACCATCCGTCAGAAAGATTAACGAGGAGTCAGAAGTCCAACAAATAAGAAACAGTATTCGAGATGCATCTGAATCAAAAGGAATTTACACCGAGCTTCTTACTGAAGTCAAGCGACTGCGGTGTCAGTTAGATTCCGGCGCATCTGTTAGTTATACCAGCGAGTTATCTTTGAACGCTGACCGTAAAGCCGTCCGCCACGCAACTTCGAATGTGGAATAGAGTGGAAATGCAAGTGCTGAAGAAAACAAGTGTGCCGATCAGACAATCAACGAATAGCAAATCTTGTGACTGATTTTTTTTTAATGGTGGGAGATTCAGCACCAATCCGATTCAGACAACAGACCATGGTTTTTTTATCATGACAAGTTCATTTATGTCTTGAACATGTCCCGGCTGTTTGATGAGTACTTTCTTCTGTTTGATTTCGTTTTGGGTTGCATGTCATGTGCTGTGAGTCTTTTTGTTGCCAAGAATGCTGCACCGATTGCGTTACCCGCCGGAGGAGTTCCGTTAGCCATTCGTGAAAAAATTAAGAACCATTTGAATCGTTTGTTCGAGTTGAAAGTAATAGTGCAAGAAGATGAGTCAACTGATTGGGTCAGTCAAGTTGCAATAATATTGAAAAAGTTTGGCGATATTCGCATTTGCATTGACCCCAGGTCGCTGAAAGTTGTGCTCCGAAGGGAACAATACAAGTTGATGACCCTAGAGAATATTTTGCCTGAATTAAGCTAAGCCCTCTGTTTACGAAAGTTGATTTGCTTTTCGCGTACTGATAGTTGGTGTTGGATGAAGAATCCAATCATTTAAGTATGTCTCACGCTCCTTTTGGGCGTTTTCGAATTAAGAGAGTCGAGCGAAATTTTTCAGAAACATTTAGTTAACGCACTTGGCAAACGCGAAGAATCGACCTGTGTCGCAGAACATAAGCTGGCATACGGAAGAACAAGTAGGGAGCGCGCCCGAAACCTCGAAGCCTTTCTACAGCAGTACGTTTGGCAAGGAATAGCGCCGTCACGGGATCGGACACTTTTTAGACCGACAGAAGTGACGTTTCATGGTCAGCCACTCACACCTGAAGGTCGGTCCAGACAAAGTGAAAGCAATCCAGAATTTACCGCCACCCGAAATGTAAAAGTAGTTTCGCGTCTGAATGTCATGGTTAATTACCTGCGTCGGTCCTCCCAAAGTTGACCGAAATAATGCATCAAATTCGGCAACCTGCAAATAAAAGAGTCAGATGGATGTGGGGTGACGTTCAGCAATCAGCGTTTAACGGAATAGACAGATAAACTTCGATAACCCTAGTACTGACACATAATCCTGAGCTTCCTCTGGCAGTTCAATGTGACAGTAATCAGTCAGGCCTTAGAGCTGTTACTACAACAAGGGAGACCGATTGACTAGAAAAGCCGGAACCATTCGACTGCAGAATAAAACTATGCACAAATGGGAACAGAAATGCTGGCAGTGGTTTTTGCTCTAGAACGCTTCAACACGTATACATTCGAAAGAAAGATAGTAGTACACACAGACCACAGACCTGTGAAAGCAATAGTGAAGAAACCACTGAGTGCCGCATCCCGACGTCTGCAACAGATGAAGATTAGACTACAAAAGTACGACCGTGAGCTGGTATGCTAGCCCGGAGACCAAATGCACATGACGGATACTCTCTCTGGTGTCTGTATACCCGGTGCTGCAGCGTTCAAAACCATCGCTTCAATGGACTACAGGATGGTACCGATTGACATGATGGTGAGGCTGCAAGATGCGACGGAAAGGGATTTACTACGTAAAAAGCTGACTCATGTGATAAAAGATGACTGGCCGCAGGATAAGAGGAATTTGCTCGAAGATCTGGCAATACTTTCCAGGGACCGCGGTCGGTTTATTCAGGAAGAGGGAATAGTCTTCAAAGGATGATGACGTGGACGAAATGGTGAAAACGACAAATCGCGTGCACTTGCGAGAGCGGATGTAGCCGGAAAGATAGACCGATGACGTGAGCCTATAGCAGCCATCAAGAAAGAGAAGTGAGCAGGCCTATCAAAAGAGAAAAGATGTAATGAGATTGAGCTGGAGTAGTTTCCTGATTGGAAAAGGTTCAGGGAATCACAATTCGCGCACAAGTTGCTACAGACAGAATAGTGGTCGATCAGCTGCAGCTTGGATCCGCATACGATTCAAAAGGCTGAGTTGCTCGATGCAAGGTCGTCGAACACACAAACAATGTTAAACACTATTTCACACTCGGCTAAACATTTCAGAGTGCGCTTTGCACCGTCAAAGCGCAAAGTGATTAGGCAAGACTGCTGTGATTGCACAGATTTTATGTTGGGTAATGAAGTAGTGAGGGTTTGTATACCCGGGGTGCTGCCTCACCGACGGTGGCAAAGGTGTAGGGAGTGAAACAGAGGTGCGAATCTCTAAGGCTTGGCTGGTATTGGTTAACTTAGGACATAACCGGCGACAGACAGTCACCTCTCTGAGACTTAAGGGTCGCATATACAAGGCGATTACTAAGACCATGTAACTTTATGGTTGCGAAGTTTGACCGGTCACAGAAGAAGGCGTTAATCGACTACAAGTGTTTAACCATTGATGTCTGCGTGCGACCATCCGCGTTGGGTGGCGCCAACGAGTAAGGAAGGGAGAAATTAGGAAGTTAGTATTTAGTGTTAAGTGAATTCTTTTATTCAATGCTTACGTTTACACAGAATTAGATGGCTAGACCATGTACTAAGGATGCCAGCTAGCCATCTGCCATAACGAGCACTCTTCGCCGATGCAGTGGTCGATTAGCGTAAGGTGCGAGGTAGACGGATAATGACTTGGGGAAAAGGAATGAAGCCATCTACCAAAGTGTTAGCCACTAGGGGTCGAGTTCGCTTCCCGATTTGGGGACCTCGCAATTCACAGGGTCGGTGGCTGGGGACGTTAGGTGAGACGTCGGTTAATCGAGCTTAGTGGAATGGATTTTGTTGTTTGACCGATTTATGCGTGAAATAAGTGCAATTGATGAAGCGGGATAACATAGACAGCAATACATCCGTGGTTCACACTAATGCTTAACTGCCACACAACCAAGGAAGGGAAAAAACCCATAAAGAAAGAGAAAAAAGAAGCAGGGAGGAAGGGGACTTAACTAATAAAAATAGCTACGTCTACACCCAAACATACAACATCAAGGTGCCTACACCTTGCAAACAAACAACTGAGCTGTAAGTGAAAGTAAAATGTCATCAGCAAGACAGCTTCCTTACGGCTTTCACTGCCTCGCGTCATTAAATGCACTCACTTCGTAAACAACTCAGCCAAACAACGACAACATTCACACCGCTGACCTCGGTTAGCCGCCATCTCACCTAACGTCTCAAGTCACCGACTTGGTGAATCGCGAGGGCCCAAGCCCGAGCGACGAACCAAGGAAAGCCGTAAGTAGGCAGTGCTGCTGACGACGCCTTACTTTCACATACGGCAAGGTGTAGACAATCTGAGGTGGAATGTCTGAGTATAAACACAGTTGTTTAACAGTAAAGTCCTTTGTTGTCGGCTATCGGTTGCTTTTTTCTTCACGGTCGTACAACTGATGATAATTATGCATGGACGATATCTTCAGGTCAAACAATGCACGGAACAGAAGACTTAAGACAGACAGTTGACGCTGTAAAAGACATGGATAATGTGGAGTATGACATCACCTAAAGGCTAAGAGTAAGTCCAGGTAAAACTTAACCCAATAAATGCCTACTTAAGAAACGATGAATGAATCCGAATTCGCAGTAAAAATGACCTTCCCGAATGCCAATACAGTTAGGAACAGAGCATCGTAACCATAGAATAAACATACCGAAATCTGCAGAATTAAGGTAGGATCGTTCTGAAATTCCCGTATTCACGCTGTGATGGTCCAACTTGAACAACGAACTAACAGCATGACGGAGATTTGGATCACATTGTGCAACCAGCGCAGTAGCTACAGCAAACTTCTTGCATGGATTGTAATAAGATAACCAAGAAAAGAAATGTGTCACCTAGAGGTACATATATCTGACAAGTATAGTCACCACTTACATTAGTGCTAAAAGAATGTTCATCATTGTATTGCCAATCAACGTCATGTGGTCCACTATAAGGATCCACATGAGATCCACCTTCTGTACGTGAGTCCAGACAAATAGTTGGAATAGCAATCCCATTTTCCTTTGGAGACGTCGGTAAATGCTCCGAAGACATGACGACTGTACACTTTCCGTTGAAAAAACAGACCGACGTTAATGTCCTAAAGTCATCTTGGAATGCGGTTCTCAAAAACGCATCACACAGACCTATAACATAAAAGAGAAAAAACAAGCATCAAACATTCAGTAGGTAATGAGTAACAATTTCCGGAAACAGGCTTAACAAGAAGCAAAGTCAGATCAAGTCCGAAAGGTGTAGCATGCGTATGAAACAGAAGTTCAACTGCTAAATGGGTCGGTTACCCAGAACAGTAGTGAATAGTTAATCGTCCTGTTTCTCCGTGAATTCTAGCGGGAAAAAGATACAGGAAAGAAAAGAGTTGACTGTTTCAGGTGGAATGCAAGAACAGAGGGGTAATGTGTTAACAATCTAATTTACCATCTAAACTAGTGCAACTCCCTCATTCTTTGAGCACCTCTTCGGTACAGTTCCCTGACCGCCTTCTACTATAATCCTAATCTAAGCATACTGCGGGAAGAACGTCCTCAGATCAGCAATCGGCTGCTTCTTGGGCTGCCGTCTGCACATAATGTCTCGGTCATTTAAGTCAGCGACAAGTGACTAGCCATCTGCTACCGTTGGGTCCCTGGTCATGCACCCGTTTTACTTGTAAGTTTCTTTACAATCCTTGCGTAATCTTACTGATGTCCAGCGGTTCGGTACCATCATAAAAACGTTCCCACTTTTAAAAGCGTTATAAATGCCTTCCTTTCGTAACACTCCCCTAGGTGTCCGTGGACAGCATGTAAATGGATCCACGCCGCCTCTAGTGCATGACGAAGCGCGTCCAGCTGTGTTGACTACCTTATTCGTGGCGAAAGAGCTTCTGAAGTACCGATTTGTTGACGTTTACATTGTTTCAACTCTCTCTTGATAGCAGTCGTTTTTCACAACTGTTTGAATACGTACCATGTACTATTAGTTTCCCTCATGTGGCCTTTCAGGAACTAATGACATTCACTATGTATTTGTGTGCGAGGTAGTGCTAATTTATCTGCGCTCTCCCCCCCCCCGTTGTACTCACGTGTCGCCAGTCCGTACGTGTTCTGACACATCGAACCCCGCATATTTTGATGCATCGTCCTGTTGATCGTCCGATTTTGCTTCCGTTCGCTAATGAACAAACCTTCAGGCTTGTCAACGGAGATAGCTAAGGCCGGTAGTGCTACTAGGGTGTGTTGGATTCACGGTTGACAGCTGGGTCTCCTGCAAAATGTCACATAAGCTCTTTGATAGTACTACATCATGGCGTATGTTGGTCAGTTACAAAACGGGAGCACACAGGTTCCCGGACAGCTTACCGTCTGTCTGGTGCACGAATGTCTCCGGTCTCCATCAACAGTAGAAAAACCCCGAAGGCGTGCGAATCACCTCAGCGATCACCAGCTCCAACAAGTAGGCGAGGTGTGTCGGGTACCTCGAGTCGCCGAACTCCATTCGGAGGGCGTACGAACCAACTTGATCAGAGGCCCCGTCAACGGCAAGCAAACGTCGCAAATCCATATCTGCCATGGTGTTTGGTACACTGTGTTATAATATTCTGTGTTATTTGTTTCATCCTTGAGTTGGTAATCGATCTACGTTTTCCATTTCAGCTGTCATACGCAAATTGTTAGACGAATAAAGCCTACCATACGGGCCTCTTACTTTTCTGCTTCTGACGCGAGGTTGTTTGATTGTGCCGTCGAATCTGATTGTTCACAACACTATGATTCGGGCTGACTTCTACCGTGGGCAGCAAGTGAGGCAGGTCTGGTGTGTCTAAACACAAGGTTGGGGGTCACCAAATGAAGAGTTATTAAAGAGGGAAGAGAATCTGAGATGGACCAGTTAGGTGAGGCAAAATGTGGCATGACAGCAAAGCCAATCGCCGGCACTTCAGTCAAAGAGTTACAATGGGAATATGAGACAAAATCCATAATTACTATAAGTACGTCGGTTTACAGTCGTGGGAGTAGGATGCTTCTTGGTCACCCAAGTCGAAAAAGGGGGTTAGCCTGAGGGGCCCCACACGGAGCCTATGGTCTAAAAGAAACTTATCCCACAAAACAGCGAGGCGAAGCACGGAGTTCTCAGTCCATTAAGGGCCGGTAACCAGTAATGGATCAGTTCATAAGTTCTTTCTGATAAAATCCATGCATCCGGGATGCCCAATGCACTATACGAGGTTGCGACAGAAGCAGCACAGCAGTTCGGGGGTTCATCGAGGAAAGTGGATCTGGTGTAGTAGGTCTGTTCGGCCAAGGAGCCCAAGGCAGACATGGATTTACGACGCTTGCTTATTGCTGCCGCCAGCCGGTGATCAATGTGGCCCAGCCAATCAAGGTACAAGACAAACCGTAGGTACCCGCTGGAGTCGGTGATCACTAAGGTGATTCATACGCCCTCTTCGGGACTTTTCTACTGTTGGTGGAGACCGGAAACACCCGTACGCTAGACGGACGGCAGACTGTCCGGGAGCCTATGTTCTCCTGTTGAGACATCTGGAAACCTGTTGTGGAAGTGTAGTGTACATCATGTCGTAGTACTGTTTAGGAGCTCAGATGGCATTTTGTAAGAGATCCAGCTGCCGACCGTGGATCCAGCATGCTCTGATAGCACTAACAATCACTGCCCGTGACTGCTCATTCGGCGGGAGAACCCCGCTTAATCCGCAGTTAGCCCTCACGTGGAAGACCGTTGTCCAATCTGCAGCTTGAGAGCGCGTTGAGTAGACCCAATCCATTTACCCAGGTACTGCCCAAGCACGTCTGTTATACGAGAGGGTTGCGACACCGGCACGCGCTCCAGTAAGAACGAAGGTAAGGTGACCAAATAACTTGGGGTAATTGGTAAGGTGAGATAAGACGGAAATGATGAATTTCTTTATCTGTACTGATGAGGATATTAAATTTTATGCAAAATTATGGAGGGTAAGACTGGAGTGTGTTGGAGAACAGTGGTTTCGACGAACTGTGCAAGCTGTCATGCGAGTACACAGTCTACAAACCCTCTTTTCAGTATGCAGGAAGAGTAGTATTGTCTCTCTTAGTACTGCACAAATAGTGTCACAAAACTGTTGCAGTTACATATAAGAGTAAAATATAGCTAGGTTACCACATGCATATTATTGGTTGTTTCAAAATGAGTGTGTACGGAAGTGTACGTATGCGTGAGTATCTCAGTACAGTTGTCTCCATTTTATTAACGACCATACACGCACGTTGTTTTCTGGTCCTCTTATTCTTTTTCCTTTTCTTACGTACAAGATTGTCATTGTTTTTGTAGGTTACGGGTATCAGGCAGACGAAGCTTAATAAGGAATTCTCAATCGAAGCGCGGGAAGCTGTCGCCTACCAGCGCAAGAAACTGGACTACCAGGCTGCTAGCCGCCACGTCCTGTAAACTGAACTTAACTTAACTGTCCATCTGGAGGTGGTAACCCGAAGGTTTATCGTTAACCCGAGAATTGAAAAAGACTAGATACATGGGACTAGTGTTAATCAATTGAGTTGTAGATCGACCGAGAAACACAAGGGGAGTCTGATAAAAAAAAGAGGTCATGGAAAGATATGTCCAAAAACGCTTTTCCCTAGTGGGTTTGCAGGCTCACTGGTTGTGTGCAGGTCCACAAAAGTCACAGACTTGTTGGTGATCCGCCTGTGTGGCACGAAGTGAGAACTGTGATCAGTTATCAGGCTTAGATTTGATGACGGTACAAATTAAAACGGGAATGAAGAGCGGGAACGTAGTTAGCAGATCAATGGGTTGGAAACAGACGTAAGAAGGGAGAACCTTCGGAAATTCATCATCTTGATCTGTGCATCGATACACAGAATCCAATTTCCTCAGCAATGGGGTAAAACGAAGGGGAAAGGTGCAGTACGCGAACTGAGGTAATAAATGTTGATCCAGACGAGCTGCGAGAATTGATACAGAGTTGGCAGAAATAACATTGTTGTAAATCCTCCAAGACGATACGCTGGTTTGTTCTATAGATGTAGTAGAGAGCTTGACATAAATCGAACTCTCCTCCTTTTAATAATTAACACGGAAATCTCGGTCCCGACAAATACCGTAATTGTCCCATGATTTGCTCCCAAGACAAGCCAAAAGACGCGTGCAAAAAACAGCTTTCTTCCGCTCCAAAACGTGTGCGACCGAGGCGAAAAATACAAAGTACTTATATGATGCGCAGTGGCCAAAAACATTCTCGAATCATAAAAAAGGACAGTTGCCGGAAAAAAAGTTAGGGTCACTAATGAGCATAGCGGAATAAACAGTCGGACAGGTAAAAAACCAACCAAGGTCACCTCTCGGCCGTTCTGAACAGTTCCACCAATTAGGACTGAGTCAGTTCAGTTCACGGGTTTCACGGGTTTTTTGCAGATCCAGAAAAGTCCCCGACTTGTTATTGATCCGCTTCTGGGTGGCACGGAACGAGGACTTTGGCCAGGGGAAATCTCGCGTTGAGGAGGATCGTCGGAGCATCAGCACAGAGTTGTTGAGAGAATAGATGCAAAGAGGAAATGGTGTGGTGCAAGCATGCAGTTGACTACATCAGACAATCGCAAACGC
>JTDE01004815.1:0-13209 GCA_014338405.1 Paragonimus skrjabini miyazakii
AGCGAACAACATTGGCAATAGCTGATATGCCGATGGAGGATACCCAGTTTATCATAAACATCCGTCGATGTTCTCGGGTATGATATCGCATACAGATATTGCTCGCGGCGAGCGTGTAAAACGATCAGTGAAAGGTGAAAATTGGGTGGGGCCGTTTGAGCGGGAATTGGGCCTACTATGTTCACAGTGAGTGTTTGAAACGAACGTTCCGTACACTGGAATTACTAGATGTTGTAATGGTGTGGCGGCGTGCTTAACTTCGCCGACATGGCAGACAATGTTTATCTCACCCACGTAAATCCTTGGACAGGTTTGGCCAATTAAAAAGGCCACTGATGAGCTTGACAATGGAACAGATGCTGGAGTGGGGAATAGAATAAAAATGACAGAAAACAAGCCGCCAGTAATTACAGGAGAGAGGATTAGAGCGAACCGTTCGAGAAATTACAGTGAATTTTGGAGTCAGTGAATAAGTGGTCGGGAACGAACTTAAGGGATGGGTTAAAATGCATCTCATTAAAATACGTATTATCTTGTGGGGCCGCAGCCACAGCCTCTGAACCGATAAGGGATGTGTATAAATATTGAACACGTACGCCAGATAAAACAGCTGTGACAATATTACTTGGGCCATCGATGTAACGGATGTTCCTCCTGAACTGGGAGAGAAAGTTTGAGTGCCGGGTTCTACTCGGGGAGTATTTGTACGGAGAAATACATAACGCATGCGCTAAGGTTTCTGGTCAGTAGGAATGGTAAGCGGACTTGCTTGCGGTACATACCGGAAGCATTTGACTGGAAGGTGGATGGCCAGCAGTTTTCTGCCTGACCTATTTCACCCTGCCTTCTGAGAGTAAGAGGACAATGATCTTTCTAGACTATCGATGACTAGGTAGAAGAAGCATTGGCTGCAGGTCACGATGCGTTGGTACACAAAACCAACCGTGCATGTTCGTCAGTGCTAAGGTCGCCTCAGGGATGTGGCACTCGCCATAGCCTGGCTGAGGAATGTGGGACCGGTGATAACCTCTTGGTTAAAGACGAACGTTTTGGGGTCAGTCTGCCGCAGGTCAGCCAATGGCTCAGCAAGCCAGAAGAACTAGTGGTAAGACGACAACAAGATCCTAAATTCCACGAAAATCACTGATGACTTTTTGTAGACTGACGAATGGATAGTCCGACATCGCTTTCGTTTTATGTGGTAGCGGACAAATGCCCTCGCTGCCGATGCGATGATCCAGAAAGTCGATAGAAAGAGCGCCGGCTACTCACTTGACTGTTTTAATGATGACGCCATGGGGAATTAAACGCTCGAAGGCTGACTGTAGGTTATACACGCGTTCCTGGGCGTTGAGGCTGGCAACCAGTATGTCGTTGGTTTAGCCCAACACAATGACATTACGCGTAGAACCTTGCTCATTAAGTGTATGAACGGTTGCGCAGCATGTTTGATACCAAAATACATGCGGAAAAATTGGAAGGGACCGAAAGGCTTTTTGATCGCTGTTTCAGAGATGTCGTAGGGGCCACAGAAATTTGGTGGTATGCCCTGACTGCATCTATTTTAGAGATTTCCCTTCTGGAAAGTCCAATCCCAGTAAACACGCGACCGACTCGGCCAAGTAGGCCAAGAGTAGGCCAGGTGTTGGCCTGTCTTTTCTACTCCATTGACCAACCAAAAATGAGAAACTTTGGCGAATGGCAGTTTATCATGGGACTTCTTTTGTGGTTGAATAACGATTACGAATAATCCAAGAATGGCATTTTTCACTGCAATAGGTGGATATTTGACTACGGAATAGGTGGTTGCTATTTGAGGGTAAATTTTGTTCATCCAGGCTAGTTCGATAGCTCTGGATCATTTGCTTGTCACGTGCCTCTGGTTTGGTCGGTTTTCACATTGTTGTTTTTTGTGATGTTTTGTGGATAATCGTAGATAACGATATGTCATGTCACTCTGAATGTTTGTGTGATATAATCTGCTTTTATTATTCAGTGAAGACTTGCTACAACTTGACCTGAAGATTAATTTTCACCTAGATGTTCGACTTTTGGATCTTCATACTCCATGAAGCCATTTGGTTAATAAATTTTTGATGCACCATGAGTTCCGGGCGAAGGCTGTATTGTCGTACCACTATATATCGTCGAATACGGCCACGGCAAATTTCACTTGCCAATGCGGGGTTTGGAGATTTTCCTAAAAATGAACAATGATATGGATAACGAAGAAGTCTACAAAGATTTCGTAAGCGATGTGCACGATAGTTTTCTGTAATGTGGATTCGTGGAATATTTCTAACCTCAGTTTGTTAATCAAAGAGAAAACGTAGTGTTGACGCCTTGTATTCCCTTGAATGTCAGCAATCAACTTTTACTTTCATTTCATTGCTAGATGCAAGCAGTCGTTATGATGTTGCTGATTATTGTTTATCGTTCGTAGATCCGTACCCTTGCAGTCGTTCACCGGGAACGCACAATTGATGAGTGCACACGAAAGATATGTAATTATGTGTTTGCCAAATCATTGGCGATGAAGATAAACTGGCTGGGGACGGACGGAAAGTGTCGCCTAATGGACACTAACATCTCCCAAGCAATTATCAGTAATACGTTTTTGTTCTAATTTTTTTAAAGACGCTGTTTTATCTGATCGAAACTACCCCGAAGAAAGTGAGGGAAATGTTAAACATTTCATCATGAGGTGGTTCCAAGGAGCCAAAGACAGAGACGGTGGGAGATCAAAATGCCGATACTCAGGAACTAATCGCAAACAGGTAGGAACCTCTAGATTTGCGAGGGTCATTTAATTAAAAGGGCAATCCGGAGCTGGAAGACGCGAAAGAAGCCTAGAAGAGGAAGCCAGAAGAAAACATGAACAGGTACATTGTATCGTGGATGCATGGTTGAAGTTAGTTGCAGTCAACCCACTATACAGAAGTGCCGCTGAATTCGTATGATGTACCTTCTTTTATCCAGGTTGACCAAGTAGATTTGGATGACCACGAATGATTATATCGAAATGAAAATTATATGAATATTTGGGACAGAACATCCTCTTCGTACGGTTGTGTTATTTAGTGTGCATGGTGTTCAGTCTTGTGAAGTCTTTTTGGGGACCATGTACAAAGGCAATGGTTTTGGGGTGTTCCACGGATGAATGATGTATACGGCATCTGTGCGATCCTCAGCTTCTAGTGGGGCAATCGGCGTGGGCGCTCGAACCTGAGTGGTACCCTGGTAATAATGTGATGCGTAAGGTCCGGTTTCCACACAAGGGCATTCGGTGTAGGTGGAAAGATTCCTGAAAGTTACAGTAGGTACTGATTTGCATCTAAAGAGCCGTTCGAAGTCTGGTCGAGTAGATGATGGTTGCTTCACCTTCAGCGCAGAAGATAACGGTACAGTCTACAAGCTTACGGCGGCTGAGCTCAACAACCGGGCTGTACTTTTTGAGAAAATCGTCGCCAATATTTCGGTATTTGTAGTGACCAGCGATCGTGTGGCTTCTCTAAGGATCCCGGCTGCAACCGTGTTTTCTTGTTGTTTGTTCTGTACGCATGATTCTGTGTACGCGTGTTGTAAGGGGCTTGATACAAACTCAGTGCCACTTTCTTCAATCGTGTAACTGATTGCACACAACGAATGTTTGCTCTTTTCCTAACGACTCATCCATTATTTCATTCTTCAAGGTCGTTTAACCAAACCTTTTCCGGCGTTGTTTAACACACTCAAAGGTTCCATGCACTTTTCGTTTGGCGCGCTTTTGAGTGCCGCCGAGTGGGCTGTGGCCCATCCCGCGCTTTTTTCTTCCTCTTGGTTGCTGCCGTTGGTCCCAGACTAAGCTAGAGCTAACAACTTATCATATTTCCAAACATCGCTGGCAATATACGGTTTGTTTCCAAACACTGCTGTGTTCTCTAGTTCAGTGCGTGTTAGGACTACTTTTCGATTGCTCTTCAGGAAAGGCGTATTCAGTTGTTAGTGGACGGCGGTCTAGCACATGCTCACTTGTCCACTACATGTTGGAAATTGACGGTGACGAAGATCCAAGGGAAACTTCAACGTCGTTCGCGATCGGCCGTCAAGTGGTTATCCTCTTGACGGCCCGCAAACAGAATTCTGGTTGCGAGTCACCTTTCGGATTTATTTCACATGTGTAAAACTGCACTCAGTTTGATCTGGGGGTGTTACGCGAATCTCTGCGGCGGTGGCGATGAGCAAACAAAGTCCGCTGGTAATATTGGGGACCTAAGACAAGCGACTGTTTGACTGACCAGGTAGTTTCCCTCGTTTATACCGCCTTTAAAAAGCGGACTGGTATATACACAGGGCTGCTTGCGTTTGCGGCGTTATCACCAAAACGAGGATGACAGTAACAAATGTTGGAGGGTTGGACTGTATATGTGAGGGATAGTGAGCGACAACAGGGTCAACAGCGCGAGAAGTAACGGCCTTTCGTAGGAGGTCCAACTAAATTATTCTCAGTGAATGTTAACTGGGAAGCCTGTTGTAATTTTTCGTACTTTTCTTGGTGTGAATCAGAGCGAGGAAAGAGTCGCATGGATGGTTGATGGAACGTTTAATCAAACCTGCTAAATTTTCTAATAGAATGCCGCGGTCCTGCAGTGGTAGAATGACTGCAGTATTTAGCGGGAAACATCTGGTATTATGGAAGCTGTCTGCTTTGAATATTTGACTGTCGTGTGATTGACCAAGAGTTGGTTACCACACCTGTCTTTTCCCTGTCTCCCTGCCATTTCCTCCTTGTTCTTCAATTTTCGTCTACTCTTCCTCTTCTTACGTTCGGAATATATTTGGTGGTAGTTGTGGGTATCCTTGCAGAGACTGACACGGTCATTTGAATTAAGTGCTCGGAAAACCATTCGTCCGGCAAACGTGAAGTTCGGTATACCACTGAAGTGCAGTTTATCCATCCTTACTTCTTGCTGCCAAACCGTTGTTCACGTATATATCAGCTTCCCTCATGTTTCATCATACTGCCACTAGGTAACTGGCTGTATTTGATCGCGTTCACGTGAACAGTCGGTTTCGGATTTTACACATTTGGTGAATCTTCTTGTTTGGAGCAACATTATCTGGCCGACCTTCCGTGTCTGCAATGGTTAGGGGATTTGCTAAACCGGAAATTGTTCATAAAGTGCTGCTCGCTTCTACAGTGTTGAAAGAACTTAGGCGCGAACGCCCTAGGAGCACACCTGCCTTTGGCCTTAGAAAGAGAAATTTCGCTGTCGCTGATGTATCAGCTGTTTTAGGAAACCTCTTGGAATGCTATGGAAGCTGTCCACAGCCTTGGGATGAGCATAACGTGGAACTTCGAACTGATAGCTGTAACGGCTGGATATTTCGCCCTTCAGTTCAGCTTCTATCACAACACTGGCTGGAAATGCAGGCCCTTTAAACACAAGTAAACCTCCACTGGTAGGGATAGTAAGGGTACACTTTTACCCTCCATAGGCACTGTAGGAAGACAGTCTCTCGGGCCTATCTGGACGTGCCACGATGATAAACAAAAGGCGCGAGCTAGGAGGAAAGAACTCTTGGCTGTTTCAAAAACTTAAAATATTGTTGTCCTGGACGTTTTAGGCTCACAGATACGCCACTGTAGTGGATCTAAACGCTATATACACGAAATCAAAAAGTGATAAAAAATGGAAACAGCTGACTCACAGTAGTTCGTGAAGGTGCGACGTTTAGAGTTCCACCACAAAGAATGAAGTATCCAATCGACGTGATCTGTCGTATAGTTCCCAGGTAATTTTGGAGATCACAACGAAGATAATTCCGACGACTGATGAGTTTGGAAATGTGCTGAAATAAATGCGGATTCCGCTAGCCGTTAACTCCCCAAAAAATCTGAGCGCACGCGATACTGAACGCAGAGAGAGAGAGCACACGGCTCGCGACCTTGGAAGTCAATTTTTGTCTTGTTCATTGGATCAACTCACATGATTTAAACGAGTGTACATGTGAATTTGAAGAAGGTGAAGAATGGGAAAAACAGTGAGAATTATGCAATACAAAATGCTGTACAAAACGCTACACCACTGCGAGCACGACAAGAATCGGCTGGTAGCCTCTGTCGCTGCATTTGAACTGACCGTTGTTTAATTTTAGCTAACCCAACACCTCCAGCGCCGTAAACCTCTCCTGACAAAGCACGTCCGAAGCATCTCAAGGTCTCTCATTTTGCAAGTATTACTTTAGAGCGTACGTGCACTAAATTAACGTTTCCTCAGGTATACGCAATAATACCAGACGCGAAATAAAAATACAGGTAATTGTGGAGACCGCAAATATATTATACGATAATTACAAATGGTCTCGAACAGCGCTTAAAGACACCGATACGCGAAATAGCTAGGGAGACTGAGGATCCGACCGTCGAGCGCGCGAGCAAGCCGGGAGAAAAGTGTATGGCGTCCTTTGTAGTGACCAGCGATCGTGTGGCTTCTCTAAGGATTCCGGCTGCAACCGTGTTTTCCTGCTCGTTTGTTCTGTACGCATGATTCTTTGTATGCCTGCAATAGGAGGCTTGATGTGAACTCAGTGCCGCTTTTTTCAGTCGTGCAACTAATTGCACGCAGCGAATGCTTGCTCCTTTCCCAACGACTCATCTAATTAGATGAATAGAATATTAATATTCTATTCTTCAAGGTCGTTTAACTGAACCCTTTTCGAGCGTTGTTTAACGCACTCGAAGGCTCCACGCACCTTTCTCCTGGCGCGCTTTTGAGCGCCGCCGAGTGGGCTGTAGCCCATCTCGTGCCTCTCTTCCTTTTCCTCTTGGTTGTTGCCGTTGGTCCCAGACTAGGCTAGAATTAACTACTTACCATATTTCCAAATATTGCTGGAAATATACGGTTTGTTTCCAAACCCCGCTGCTTTCTCTAGTTCAATGCCTGTTGGGACTACGTTCCGATTGCTCTTCAGGAAAGGCATTTTAAATTGTTAGTGGACTAGGGTATAGCGTGTACTCACTTGTCCACTACACCTTGACGCGCATAGGCCGATAAGCATACAAACAAACAAGCGCGGTCACATGCGTCAGGAAGACGGCAGGCAAAGATCCTTAAGGTCCTGTGTACAATGTGGGCTAAGATTTTAGGAGGGATTTTACACATCATACAACAGGCAGACCGGGGATATCTCCAGGTCACTACAATACCAGTTCACATTCCGGAGGGGTTTCGCCGTAGGCACTGATTTGCTTCAGGCAGAAATTCCTTTCATCATGGCCATTCATATTACTAGTGAGTGCGACTGAATTTGCAAAATAGGACTTGGTTTATTCTGTTTATGATACCGTTAAGGGATTTAATGTTTCAGAAAATCTCCTCTCAAGTTTTTTAGTAGGCAACTTTCGAGAGATTCCGGCTGAGACTTGCTGGAACCGTCCAGTAGAACAATACATTGCCTGTTTTCCACTATCAGAATACGAACGACAGTGAAAGCAAATTCTTCACGCATTCGCTCCTTGTATCATTGTCGGCCTTGTGGTAACTTAAGAGAGTGAAGCTCTGAGCGGGTTATGTTTTCTCTCTGGGACAAAAATGAGAGACTGACAGATCGACAAAACAAACGGGGGACGAAAGGTAAAAGTATATGTTCAAGTAAGCATTATGACTAAACTGTCTCTGAGCAACGCGTAGACAAACAGCAAGAAAGGAACTCAAAACCAGGTTTCATGAAAAGTTGTACAACAACAGCAAAAAAACTTGCAAGACAAACCGTTACATTCCACTATTGTGAAAATGAATACCAACGTCGAAATTATACCAACTAAGTCTTTCAGAGTTAGCTTCCCGAAACTCTGTTGTTGCTCGCTTTTTTCCTCCTGTCAGCATGTTTCAGTGTAACAGAACTAAGGAAGAATAATCGTTTACGTTCCATCAGACAAGGGGCTTAGTAAGTCGGTTTGCATTTCGGCCCTATCAAGGAACAAATTCCATTTTGAAAGCACGAGTTTTCTAATAGGCAGTAAAAACCACATTTTTCGTTTACGATTGTCTATACAAACAGTACGCCAAAAAGGCACGAAAGAATAAACCGACGAAAGTGGACACATTTTCATTTGTTCTCAATTGCATCCGCACATATTTGCAATATCAACGCCAGGTGAAAGGATAGTAAATATTAGCAGATTGTGCAGAACGGTCGGGTTGGCGGAACTCTTTACCGAGACGAATGTTGCTAATAGTAGCGGGATCAAGACTTAGGAACATGAGCGCTTCGCCAGCCGCAAGGGATTTCGAGATAGAAAGACTCCTTGCCGACGCGGGGGGTTCTAGAACAGAAACGCTCCTAGTCAATAGACGCGATGCGACTGTTGATTCTTCCATAAAGCCGAGTTTCGGATTGTCGACAGAAATTACCTGACACTTGCTGCTCCGGCCAATGGTGAAAGTCTGTGTGGCTTTTACAGTGACAAGACACGGGCCGGTGTTTGGGTGTTTCAGTAGGTGACTCAAGTTAACCATACGCACAACAGCATTATAATACAGGACATCTAAGTGTGCACTTGCATAGATGATGGATGATCTCTAACATGTACAGAATGTAGTTCTCGCACTCAGTGCACCTACTGAGTTGTATGGCATCCGTATTCTTGTTCTACCGAAGGTACAGATTAAGGGCGTCACCCACTGTATTTGTCAAACAACTGAAAAACATACTTGCTCTGGTGGCTTATGCGCCTTCTTTTACGACTTTCCACAGACCCAAAGGAACCAACATAATTGAATTTTTTCTATTAAGGATTAGGTGGAATACAAATAACAACAAAAACGTTCACCTGTTCTACATGTTGTTGGGTGAATAGCCGTGGTGGGAAATTGCCTGCATTCTAGGGTGTTTAAGAAAGCGGGGGAATTTTCAGGATGTCACCTGCGATTTGCGTTCACAACTGCTTGACAAACATATTGCGCCACCCAGTGGTCCAGAAGGATTTTAGCTACCGTTTGCTAGGAGCACTTTGACAGTGGTGTGACTGCAGGCCGTTTCGAAAAACAATTAACACCGTCAACAGATGACTCAAGCTATCTGAGGGTGGTGACAGTCCATCAGATGGATGTGCGCGTAGTGAAAATATGCGTCTGGCGAAGTACAAGTGTCAAGGGGATTCTTAGTATAGCTGTATATTCTTGGGGTTTGACGCTGGAGATAAGTGCGGCCTGATTTTGACTCACTTTTTGTCACACGAAACGCCTAGTGACAACCTGAACGGAAGCGCCTATCCCCGGACGAGACAGAGTGCAGTGTTGTAAACATCGTGTAGTTGAAAGATGTAGACACTTTAAGAAGCGGCATGCCTCCGGATTGCAGGAGATTTTCCACCTGAATATGTCAGAGGCACTTCTGCATTCTAAGGGAGCCTAGGTATCGGTTGCAGTCGACAACGGTGTTTTTGGGTTGGGATTATCAAATAGAACTAAGTCAGGGACAGCACCTTCAAGCTCAACGGACGCAGGACGCACAGATTGTGTAGACCGAATTCTTCATTTATCTCCATGGGGCAAGTCGATCACGTACTTTATTTGGTGCGCACATGGAGATGCGAAAAGTTGGTAGTGGTTGACTGGATTAATAAAGCGACGAGAGTGCTTAAAAAAATTGGCTCCAGGTATTCCCTGATGGCTTTGACTTTGTCCATTAATGCGACTACTCGGTTTTCTGAGATCGGGTTACCAAGAAACTCATCACTGTCCTGTCTGTTCTGTACCTGGCGGAGTTTGCTGCGACAAATTTTTGGAACAACTGTTCCAGTAAAGTGCGAAGTCGAGTAGAACATTTCCAAGCTGAAGGACTCACCACCAAAATGTCATCCAGATAGATGCAAACAAAATCCAAACCTCGTCCATCTTTACAAATCGAATGCCGGAAAGTTTGAGCCACATTGCTCAAACTAACTCTCGTCTTAGGGGCCATGAAGGGACCAGAAATGGTGTCAACTGTAGAGTTGTATTCACCACATTTAGCATTTGAAATCTAGGAAAACGCGCCTATCGAATCCACCATGCTAAGGTGGGTTTTCTGTTTAATGGAATAGTTGAACCTTACATGCTAGATGTGGTGCATGTCAGGATTGCGTTGTTTAGCTCGCGGAAATCCCCGTAAGGACACCAATCGCCTGACTTTTCGAGACCACTCTCAGAAGTGAGGCTCAGGAAACCTCCGACAAACGTAGCACTGCGAGTTCAGGCGTTTGTCCAAATTCTTTTCAGACGAGCATTGGACCGTCGGGAACAAACGCGTCAGGCCATAATGAGACGAAGCGTCTTCTAACGCGGGTATGACGCGTGATGAAGGGCCACTAAAGGAATGCCCTCCAGTTTGTAAGCGCATTGTGTAAAATCTATGGTGCGATCTACAGTTCGTCTAGGGACTCCAGGTTTGGCATACATGGATGTGATGGCCCAAACTTCTGTGTGCGTGCTAGATTTGCATGGACCGGCACTAAAGTCCTTCAGAGTGCACTGTCTCATATCAATAAAAATGTCGCAATGCCGAGGAAATGGAATGGTAATACTCGGTATCATGAACATAAGGTGGACCTTAAAATTGTACTGGGGTTGAAACCTCCCACTCAAGCAATAAGGGATGACCTCAAACTGACTACAGCAAGCAGTTGTTGTGCATGAAACTGATATCCCGATATACAGATGTACACCGTTACTGAAGAAAGCAGAATCTGCCATTAGCTGATCATGTAGACACCCGCGAATGCACAAGCTGTAAATTGGATGATGCAATTGAGAACAAAGAACTTGCAGAATGGTGGAAGATGTAATAACGAAGCTGTTCGTCCAATCCTGATGCGGTATCTTAACGCGAGGTTCGAATTGGTCAGTTACTGGACCGCTTACTATGTCGAGGTTTGAATAAACGATGTTTAAAGTAGACTTTCATCACAATCAGTTCACTGTTCTATTTCTTTATAGACTGGCCATCAACATCAGTCAGCCATCCACCTAATCCAGCGCCCAGTGCGGTATCCCATTAACGTTGCAGATGTTCTTCTGGTGATTACTGTTGAATTTTCAGTGTGTTAGTTCACCATGAGATTGCTGCTCGATTGTTGTTGAAAGATGGTCCAACACTTCACTATCTTTCTCAGATGAACTGCATTAATCATCCTTATTCCCACACCATTTACTGCAAGCGTTTCCATATCTCTAATTCAGTCTGAGCCTTGTAAACTTCTAAATGCCAAAGTTAGAAATTCCCCTTCCACATTTGTTTTTGAGTAGCTTGTAATTCTCATCAATTCTCGATGCGCGGACAGTCATTTTGCTCCGACCCAACCAATGACCATTTGTTTGAATGGGCTCAACTCCGTTTTCATAGTCCCCATTACCAAGCGGTGCATAGCTGCCGAATATGTTGTACGGACACACTGGTAGTTCAATTTCTGAGGATATTTCACATTCGAGATGAGTAATTTAATTTACATTTACCTAGTTCATGGTTCAATTAGTACCGTGTTAAATTCAGTTTTTACGAACTCCTTCTCATTGACCATTTCAAGGATAGATTATCTTTTCTGCCGTTGGATAATTAAAGAGGTATTTATCGAATTACGCGTAACTCGATGTGAGCTTAAATCGTTAACGAGCGATTCAACGATCGCTCTACCTGGAGTGTTTCAGATGACGTACTTGTTACCTATACGCAATACAACACATCGCCGACGAATATCGATAAATGGCAGTGGATGTAGAACTTCTATGTTCTGCAGTTGCTAGATGACCCCTGAACGATCCTGTGGACCTCACCTTCGAGCGAATTGTGCTACGTTGGTGGTGATCAACATGCGCATTTGAACTTAACAACTTCGTTGTCGTGTGAATGCTATCGGACTTGCCTGTTACCTCACATGCTATGCATTCAACTAAATATATATGAGATGACTCTCTTCAGAGATTATTTTGAAGCAATCCTCACCGACAAAAGGTCAATAAACCCTTCCTCCAGTCAGAGAAGCCTGTGTAACTGTTCTCTTTCAATGAGATACGAAGCCAGCTTCCGTTAGGGAGTATCAGTAAGACTCGGTTGTTAACTGTCCTTGCTGCTGCATGTTGGGCTTTGTATTCCAGGATAAGAATTCATTGTACCTGTGGTTTTGCAAGCGATCATCTTTGATGCTCCAGCGTATGCCCATGTCAAATAAGTCGGAAGGCACGGGATCTACAGTGGTTGTGGTAAGTGCGCCACCGGTAGAGTTCATGAAGGCGGGCTAGTTGTTTTCAACAGTTCATTTGCCGATTGCCTACTGATGACGATTTTCGAAGACACGGGGATCGTTAGACTCACCATTCAGCTGCGTCTTGTTTTGAACCTCAACCCAGTGATATGGTGAAAGCCTTCCATATGATCCTAGGCATGTGATTTATCTGGATGTAACTCTAACAGTACTTTGTATTTGGAAAAACGGTATCCCTTGTGAGATTCCCATGCGATCAAAAAATGCACAATTGGCTAATATAAGAGTGAGTCGTAAGTATGTTCCTGTTGACTTTGCACGCGAACGACGTTCTTTTGAGCAGGTGCAGCGTTGGAAATTCACTGAATTACCTTATTTCTGCATTATCTGGGGACTCTTCTGGAAACCCATCCTGACTGACTTATCAACGTTTCTCGTTTGTTCACTTCACACACATTTTTCACAAATTATTTTATGCTACATGCTTCTCGTTAGCGGATTATAACTTGAGTTTTTGGACCATTCGTTTTACTTTATTCCGCAAACAACGTTGTTTTCAGCATTCACTTTATCATCCACTTATCAGAGGATGTGACAAACATAAAACACTGGATGCGTTTTCACCCCCTATGTGAATCTTTCCTAGGCAAGCTACGGTAAACTGTACGTACGCCTTGCAGGCCGCACATCCACGTGTTTCGACAGATAAGTGAAACTGTTGACTGTAACCTACAATCCATCACCGCTGATGACTGTGTAGAGATTTGCTTATTTTTATTTGCAAACGATATTTCATTTTTGTACAACGGCTTTTTGTATCACCTTTGCATTTTGTTGAAATTGATAAAAGTGACCTTGCAATTCAATACAAATTTTGTGCACATCAGTCTGCTCTTCTCTCCGTTGCGCAATCGTTTGACGACACTACACGGATCTATCATCCAATTTTTTAGCTCCGTTGTACTACGAACACCGTTGCATCCCTG